>CM066333.1:103149870-103253643 GCA_033807585.1 Hydrophis major | reverse complement strand
TTCCTTCCTTCCTTCCTCCCTCCCTCCCTCCCTCCGTCCTTCCTTCCCTTCCTCCTTCCCTCTGTCCTTTCTTCTTTCTTTCTTCCTTCCTTCCCTCCTCCCTCCCTCCGTCCTTCCTTCCCCCTTCCTCCTTCCCTCTGTCCTTTCTTCTTTCCTTCCTTCCTTCCTCCCTCCCTCCCTCCCTCCCGTCCTTCCTTCCCTTCCTCCTTCCCTCTGTCCTTTCTTCTTTCTTTCCTTCCTTCCTTCCCTCCCTCCCTCCCTCCCTCCGTCCTTCCTTCCCCCTTCCTCCTTCCCTCTGTCCTTTCTTCTTTCCTTCCTTCCTTCCTCCCTCCCTCCCTCCGTCCCTTCCTTCCCCTTCCTCCTTCCCTCTGTCCTTTCTTCTTTCTTCCTTCCTTCCTTCCCTCCCTCCCTCCCTCCCTCCGTCCTTCCTTCCCCTTCCTCCTTCCCTCTGTCCTTTCTTCTTTCTTCCTTCCTTCCTTCCCTCCCTCCCTCCCTCCTCCGTCCTTCCTTCCCCCTTCCTCCTTCCCTCTGTCCTTTCTTCTTTCCTTCCTTCCTTCCTCCCTCCCCCTCCGTCCTTCCTTCCCCTTCCTCCTTCCCTCTGTCCTTTCTTCTTTCCTTCCTTCCTTCCTCCTTCCTCCTCCCTCCCTCCCTCCGTCCTTCCTTCCCCCTTCCTCCTTCCCTCTTCCTTCTTCCTTCCTTCCTTCCTCCTCCCTCCCTCCCTCCCTCCGTCCTTCCTTCCCTTCCTCCTTCCCTCTGTCCTTTCTTCTTTCCTTCCTTCCTTCCTTCCCTCCCTCCCTCCCTCCGTCCTTCCTTCCCTTCCTCCCTCCCTCCATCCTTTCTTCTTCCTTCTTCCTTCCTTCCCTCCCTCCCTCCCTCCGTCCTTCCTTCCCTTCCTCCCTCCCTCCATCCTTCTCTTCCTTCCTCCTTCCTCCCTTCCTTCCTTCCCTCCCTCCCTCCCTCCGTCCTACCTTCCCCCTTCCTCCTTCCCTCTGTCCTTCTCTTCCTTCCTTCCTTCCTCCTCCCTCCCTCCCCTCCATCCTTCCTTCCTTCCTCCTTCCCTCTGTCCTTCTTCTTTCCTTCCTTCCTTCCTTCCCTCCCTCCCTCCGTCCTTCTTCCCTTCCTCCTTCCTCTTCTTTCCTTCCTTCCTCCCTCCCTCCCTCCCTCCGTCCTCTTCCTCCTTCCCTCCCTGTCCTTTCTTCTTTCCTTCCTTCCTTCCTCCCTCCCTCCCTCCCTCCGTCCTTCCTTCCCTTCCTCCTTCCCTCTGTCCTTTCTTCTTTCTTTCCTTCCTTCCTTCCCTCCCTCCCTCCCTCCCCTCCCTCCATCCTTTCTTCTTTCCTTCCTCCCTCCCTCCCTCCGTCCTTCCTTCCCTCCCTCCCTCCTTTCTTCTTTCCTTCCTTCCTTCCTCCCTTCCTTCCTTCCCTCCCTCCCTCCCTCCATCCTTTCTTCTTTCCTTCCTTCCTTCCCTCCCTCCCTCCCTCCCTCCTTCCTTCCTCCCTCCCTCCATCCTTTCTTCTTTCCTTCCTCCCTCCCTCCCTCCCTCCCTCCGTCCTTCTTTCCCTTCCTCCTTCCCTCCATCCTTTCTTCTTTCCTTCCTCCCTCCCTCCCTCCCTCCTTCCCTCCCTCCCTCCCTCCATCCTTTCTTCTTTCCTTCCTCCCTCCCTCCCTCCCTCCTTCCTTCCCTCCCTCCCTCCATCCTTTCTTCTTTCCTTCCTCCCTCCCTCCCTCCCTCCCTCCGTCCTTCTTTCCCTTCCTCCTTCCCTCCATCCTTTCTTCTTTCCTTCCTTCCTCCCTCCCTCCCTCCTTCCCTCCCTCCCTCCCTCCATCCTTTCTTCTTTCCTTCCTCCCTCCCTCCCTCCCTCCTTCCTTCCCTCCCTCCCTCCATCCTTTCTTCTTTCCTTCCTTCCTTCCTCCCTTCCTCCATCCTTCTTTCTTTCCTCCCTCCCTTTTCCTCCCTTCCCTTCAACCATCCTTTCTTCTTCTTTCCTCCCACCCCTCTGTCCTTTCTTCTTTCTTTCCTTCCTTCCCTCCCTCCCTCCCTCCTTCCCTCCCTCCGTCCTTCCTTCCCTTCCTCCTTCCCTCTGTCCTTTCTTCTTTCTTTCCTTCCTTCCTTCCCTCCCTCCCTCCCTCCCTCCATCCTTTCTTCTTTCCTTCCTCCCTCCCTCCCTCCCTCCTTCCTTCCCTCCCTCCCTCCATCCTTTCTTCTTTCCTTCCTTCCTTCCTCCCTTCCTCCATCCTTCCCTCCCTCCCTCCATCCTTTCTTCTTTCCTTCCTTCCTTCCTCCCTTCCTCCATCCTTCTTTCTTTCCTCCCACCCTTTTCCTCCCTTCCCTTCAACCATCCTTTCTTCTTCTTTCCTCCCTCCCTCCCTCTGTCCTTTCTTCTTCCTTCCTTCCCTTCCTCCTTCCCTCTGTCCTTTCTTCTTTCTTTCCTTCCTTCCCTCCCTCCCTCCCTCCCTCCGTCCTTCCTTCCCTTCCTCCTTCCCTCTGTCCTTTCTTCTTTCTTTCCTTCCTTCCCTCCCTCCCTCCATCCTTTCTTCTTTCCTTCCTCCCTCCCTCCCTCCGTCCTTCCTTCCCTTCCTCCTTCCCTCTGTCCTTTCTTCTTTCTTTCCTTCCTTCCCTCCCTCCCTCCCTCCATCCTTTCTTCTTTCCTTCCTCCCTCCCTCCCTCCCTCCATCCTTCCTTCCCTCCCTCCATCCTTTCTTCTTTCCTTCCTCCCTCCTTCCCTCCCTCCATCCTTCCTTCCCTCCCTCCATCCTTTCTTCTTTCCTTCCTCCCTCCCTCCCTCCCTCCCTCAATCCTTCCTTCCCTCCCTCCCTCCTTTCTTCTTTCCTTCCTTCCTCCCTCCCTCCATCCTTCCTTCCCTTCCTCCTTCCTTCTGTCCTTTCTTCTTTCTTTCCTTCCTTCCTCCCTCCCTCCCTCCCTCCCTCCATCCTTCCTTCCCTCCCTCCCTCCCTCCTTTCTTCTTTCCTTCCTTCCTCCCTCCATCCTTCCTTCCCTTCCTCCTTCCCTCTGTCCTTTCTTCTTTCTTTCCTTCCTTCCCTCCCTCCCTCCATCCTTTCTTCTTTCCTTCCTCCCTCCCTCCCTCCCTCCTTCCTTCCCTCCCTCCCTCCATCCTTTCTTCTTTCTTTCCTCCCTCCCTCCCTCCCTCCCTCCCTCAATCCTTCCTTCCTTCCCTCCCTCCATCCTTTCTTCTTTCTTTCCTTCCTCCCTCCCTCCATCCTTCCTTCCTTCCCTCCCTCCCTCCTTCTTTCTTTCCTTCCTTCCTCCCTCCTCCCTCCCTCCCTCCCTCCCTCCTTCCTTCCCTTCCTCCTTCCCTCTGTCCTTTCTTCTTTCTTTCCTTCCTATCTCTTCCTCCCTCCCTCTCTCCCTTAATGATTTGCTGAACAACCACATCAAAAAGAAAAGAAAAAAGTCACAAAAGTGCATGGGCTCACTGAACAATTGCCTGGCTTAGCGACAGAAATCCTGGACCCTGTTGTGGTTGTAAGCTGAGTCTCCCCCCCCCGCCCCCCCCGTGCGCCCTGAATGTACGTACGGAAAGGCTTCCTCGGACAGTTGAGCGCGTCCATCCTGACCCCGGCACCTTCTCTTCCCTCCCCCAGGTGGGCTTCGGCTTAGAACACGTTTCTCGCGAGCAGATCCGGGAGGTGGAAGAAGACCTGGACGAGCTGTACGACAGCCTGGAGATGTACAACCCCAGCGACAGCGGCCCCGAGATGGAGGACACGGAGAGCATCCTCAGCACCCCAAAGCCCAAACTGAAGTAAGCGCCGCAAAAGGGAGGCCGGGAAATCAAGGGGGGGGGGGCGCACCAAAGTGGAGGAAACCGCGTCCTTCCTTTACTCCTGGGCCCCCCCACCCCCCTCTCTTCATCCTTTCATGAAATGGTCCGAGAAAGGAAATTTGGAGAGGAGCTAACGGGGGCACAGTCTAGGGTTCTTTTATGAGCCCAGGTGGTGCAAGCGCTACAGGCTGCTGCTGCTGACTGCCGGCTGCCTGCAATCTGGCAGTTCAAATCCCACCAGGCTCCAGGTGGACTCGGCCTTCTGTCCTTCCGAGGTCGGTAAAACGAGGACCTGGATTGTTGGGGGCAAGAGGCTGACTCTGTGAACCGCTTAGAGAGGGCTGGGAAGCATTGTGAAGCGGTATATAAGTCTAGGGCAATAGATAGATAGATGGATAGATATAGATAGATACAGATGATAGATAGATAGATGACAGACAGACAGACAGACAGACAGACAGACAGATAGATAGATAGATAGATAGATGACAGATAGATAAATAGATAGACAGACAATAGATAGATAGATACAGATGATAGATAAATAGATGACAGACAGACAGACAGACAGACAGATAGACAGACAGACAATAGGTAGATAGATAGATAGATAGATAGATAGATAGATAGATAGATAGAGATAGATAGATAGATAGATAGATAGATAGATAGATAGATAGAGGTGATAGATAAATAGATAGACAGACAGACAGATAGACAGACAATAGATAGACAGATAGATGATAGTAAGATAGATAGATAGATAGATAGATAGATAGATAGATAGATAGACAATAGATAGATAGATAGATAGATAGATAGACAATAGATAGATAGATAGATGATAGATAGATAGATAGATAGACAATAGATAGATAGATACAGGTGATAGATAAATAGATAGACAGACAGACAGATAGACAGACAGACAATAGATAGATAAACAGATAGATGATAGTAAGATAGATAGATAGATAGATAGATAGATAGATAGATAGATAGACAGACAGACAGACAGACAGACAGACATAGATGATTCTGCTACTTCTGCTGACTGCCGACTGATTGCAGTTTGGCAGTTCAAATCTCACCAGGCTCCAGGTCGGTAAAATGCGGACCCAGATTGTTGGGGACAAGAGGCTGACTCAGTAAACCGCTTAGAGGGGGCTATAAAGCACTGCGAAGCGGCATATAAGTCTAAGAGCTATGGCCATTTCCAAGGAGATTTCTAACTTTTCCTTGGGGAAACCCTCTCCCGTTCTTGGGAAAATTTGGGACCCCCATCCATTTCCCCATTTTGGGGGCAGCCGTTTCATCCCACTTTTGCTCTGTTTCCCAGACCTTTCTTTGAAGGAATGTCCCAGTCCAGTTCCCAGACAGAAATTGGAAGCCTGAACAGTAAAGGAAGCCTTGGAAAGGACGCCACCAGCCCGGTAAGCCATCAGAGGAATAAAAACAGGAAAAGAGCTTTAGAAATTACAGTGAAATTGCAATTCCAATAGGAAAATTAAATCCATTTTTCCCCTCCTGACATGGCAGCACCGTATAAGATCACAGGTAGCCCTTGACTTCGTTTAGTGATCGTTCCAAGTTTCGACAGCACTGGAAAAAAAATGACTGATGACTGTCACGCTTAATGCCCTTGGTGTAATGTAATGCAACTCAGGGGCTTGGCCATTGGCTCGTTTTTGTGACGGCCGCAGCGCCTCTGCGGGTCATGGGATCCCCTTTTGCAACCTGATTCATTTAACAACCGGGGCGACTTACTTATCAACCACAGTGATTCACTGAGGCCAAAAAAAGGGGGGGGGGTTCGTAAAATTTGGCAAAACTCGCTTAACCAACGTCTCACTTAACACCAGAAATGTTGAGCTCAATTGCAGCCGTTAATCAAGGACTTTCTGTATATCTTTCTTAAGTAGAAGGGGAGGCCAGCCTCAGTGCAAACTCCTTGAATTGCCCTGGATATGTGGTTTGTTTTTAACTAGCTTGATACCCGTGCTTCGCTACGAAACTATGTGGTCAGGCTTAGTTTTTGGGGAGGAAAATAGGGGGGGGGGGAATTCTGCCTCTGCCTCCCAGCATCCATTGGGATTCACCTGGCTAGCGTCCTGTCGGTGTGTGAAAGTGGAGGGCTGTTTGGAAATTGAAATACTATTTGCTGTGTGAGCAAGAAGGAGACAGCAAGGAGCCTGGGCGTGGCTTAGCTCAACTGTTCTGTCCTAAAGCTACTTGGTCTTGTGAAACTCTGCTTGTGTTTTGTATTTGAAAGAGATTTCTTTCCAGGTGGGGAGGGGGAGTAGGACTCCTTAGCATCAGAGTCTGATAATAATAATAATGAGGAGGAGGAGGAGGAGGAGAAGGAGAAAGAGAAGAGAAATACTCTAAATACTCTGATGGTTATTTTGAAAAATCCTTTCTTAGTGGGCACCTAGAAGCCAAGAGGAACATACGTACCCAATTTCAAGTTTGTAGGCTTTACGGTTCTGGAGATTTTGTGATGTTGATGATGATGCGTGAGTGGTATTTCGCTTTTATAGAGAGAGATATCCTTTTTCTCTCCTACATGACCGATTCAGATCGAAGCCTCCTCCGGGGACAAACTCAAACAGAATCGGACCAAAAACATTGATGACAACATCAATGAAACGGACATCCTGGTAGGCACTTAGGAAGTAGCAGATTCTCTTTGGTTTTCTTGGGGAGGAGAGGAAATCTTGGGTGGAAGGAAATCGGTGCTAAAAGTGTCTTTTCCCCGTTGCTCTAGGAAGGGAATGAACAGGATGCTTATGGGGACCTATCTAACACCTTAATTATCCCCGAAAAGGTCAAGACGCCGATGAAAACGAACAAGGGGGATCTTCAAAGCATGGCCTCACCTAGGTTAGTTGAGTTAACTTGATAGATTAGTCGTCGTCCCCTTCCCAGGACCATATCGAAGTGCAGAGTTCCATATTGCCAATCATTATTAAAATCTGAGAAAAACGATTGAAAAATGGAATTTATTAGCAAACATTGTTTCTTCTTGTCGGTGACAGCAAAATGGACAGCGCCATGCACACCCCGCGTCAGAAACGCAGCACCCCACTCAAGGAACGTCAACTTTCCAAGCCGCTGAGTGAAAGGACCAACAGCTCTGACAGCGAAAGGTCCCCGGATTTATGTCACAGTACGCAGGTGAGCTACGACTATGACGCCCCCCCTACCGTGATTCAGTCCCACTTTGGCGGATTCTGGGAGGAAGGATGATGATGGTAGGAACAGAATTAAGTTCCTCTTTTGAAGCAGTTTTCAGTTGGAGTAAGAAAGGGGTGGGGAATATGCTGGTGGACTGTACACCCCTGGTTTCACATTAGAATGAGGAAATGTTCTTCCGAATCTGATGAGTGGGACTGGAATTGGGTAGTGCCTTTCATGAGTTGAGTTGGCTTAGTTTGCCTTGTGTTGACTTGAGTTGACTTGCCTTTTATTGAGTTAATTTATTGACTTGGCTTAGATTTCCTTGCATTGAGTTGAGTTGACTCATTGAGTTGAGTTGACGTGCCTTTCATTGAGTTGAGTTGAGTTATCTTAGCTTGCTTGCCTTGCATTGAATTAACTTGTTGAGTTCACTTGAATTGAGTCGACTTATTGAATTAAGTTGAGTTGCCTTTCATTGAATTGAGTTGAATTGAGTTGGCTTAACTTGCCTTGCATTGAGTTGAGTTGACTAGTTGAGTTTAGTTGCCTTGGCTTTCATTGAGTTGTGTTCAGTTGAATTGAGTTGAGTTGGCTTAACTCACCTTGCATTGAGCTGAGTTGACTTGTTCAGTTGAGCTGACTTGTTCAGTTGAGTTGAGCTGACTTGTTGAGTTGAATTGAGTTGCATTGAATTGAGTTGGCTTAACTTTCCTTGTACTGAATTGAGTTGACTTGGTCTTTGTTGAGTTGAATTGAGTTGGCTTAACTTGCCTTGTGTTGAGCTGAGTTACTTGTTGAGTTAGGCTGAGTTGACTTGTTGAGTTGACTTGTTGAGTTGAGTTGACTTGCCTTTCATTGAGTTGAATTGACTTGGCTTAAGAGAGTATCCTCTGGATCAGCTTTTCTTGACTGGCTATGCTTCAGAAGCATTCACACAGCAACTTAAAACAACCTTCAGGGATCCCCGTTTGATGAAGATTTCGGGAAAATCTTACAAGAAAGTCACAGATGGTACTCCTAGTTGTGCTGCTTACCTGGACTACCCCAAAAGTCTGGCAGCCCTTCCAAAACCTGTCTGCTTTACTCCACTAGATTCCTCGCAAGGTGGTTTACGACCAGTTGAATCAGATCCTCGTGTCGGAGGCTGCGCTGCCTGAAAACGTGATCCTGGTGAATGCCGTGGACTGGCAAGGCCAGGTAAGCCCCCAGTTCTCCCTGCATCTCAGCCAGCAAAAGTTGATGATCGTTTTGGCAAATTTATTATTTCATGACCTTGCCGTAAACCCAATTCCGCTTCTCAAATGCAAAGGCCTGGAAGGCTGTGGCTGTGTGCAGACAGTCTGTGCCCGCATACAGATGTTACCTAGTTGGGTCACAAAACCTCTGGCCTGACTGCATCCTTGCTTTGGTTTATAGTATGTGGCTGATCTCCTCCAGCATCAGAAGAAACCCGTGGTTTGTACCTGCTCCACGGTTGAAGTGCAAGCCGTCCTCTCTGCTCTCCTCACCCGGATCCAGAGATAGTGAGTTCACTACAGTCTGATCGGTCACTTGTGCCTGTCTCACGAGGGGTGGTTTTTAGAAGGAAGGTTGATAAGTTGTAACATCCTGGTCCTGATTGGAGATTTTCTCTGTTACAAAGAGAGGGTGGACTACAGACCGCCCCCCATCTGCCTGCCTACCGACCTACCTACCTACCTACCTACCTACCTATCTATCTAATTCTATCTACTTTATCATTCCTAACTATTTGCCTGCCTGCCTATCTATCTATCTATTTGTCTATCTATCTTTCTATCTATCTAATTCTATCTACTTCATCATTCCTATTTGCCTGCCTGCCTATCTATCTATCTATCTATCTATCTATCTATCTACTTTATCATTTCTATTCTATTCTATTCTATTCTATTCTATTCTATTCTATTCTATTCTATTCTATTCTATTCTCTTGCTGGGTGGGCGTGGCCTAGTTGACCTCCTTCACCATGCATAGGGGATGTTTCTGCCCTCCCCTTGCTCCAGAGGGTGAAATTGGCTTTCCCGGATTGCGGAGGCTCTCTGGAAGCCAGAAACCGGCCCATTTCCGGCCTTCCCAAATTTCCAGGAGGCCAGTTTTTCGCCCTCCCCTGAGCCTCCGTGAACACCCTGCACTTTACCTGCATCTAAAATGGGCCCCGTGGGGGCTCCTGGGAGGGGCAGGGTGGGCGGGGCCAGCCAGGGGTGGGATCGGGGGGATGCCTTGAACTGCACGGCTAGGGGGCCTCTCCCCGAACCCCTGTGAACCTTCCCAGAGGCCCAACCCTGCCCTCCAGCACCTGTGAAACCCCCTCCCCGAGGCCAAGCCAGGCACCCAGACTCCTCAAACATCCCCCCCCCCTTTTATGTCTCCCCCTTCTCTCTACAGCTGCAATTGCAATTCCTCCATGCCTCGCCCGGTGAAGGTGGTGTCCGTCGGGGGCCAAAGCTACCTGAGTGCCATTTTGAGGTTTTTCGTCAAGCAGCTGGCCAACAAGACGTCGGACTGGCTCAACCACATGAGATTCCTCATCATTCCTCTAGGTCAGTGGTCGCCAACCAGCGGGGCCGGGGGACCACTGGCGGTCTGCGAGAAAATTTTGGTGCTCCGCAGAGAAATGTCACCCCCCCCCCAAAGCAATTAGTCCAGGCTGTACCACCCACATGGCCCCCGTGGGAACACAAGGCTTGTGTCGCTTGCATTGCGAACAACATGAGGTATTGACGGGAGGAGGGGAAAGGGCGAAGGGGAGGACTTGCCCCACTCACCCCACGCGCCTGGTCTGGCCACCGGGCTGCTTCTTTCCGCTTCTTTCTTCTTCTGCTTTGGGCTGCATGCAAGGAAAGCAGCCAAAGTCTTTCTTTCTCTCCCCCAAACTCCACCAGAAATGAGTCCTTGGGGACCCTGCAAGGCCTCCTGCTCCAAGAGGCTGCGCTGGCAAAGACTCATTTCTGGCAGAGTTTCGGGGAGAGAAAGAAAGACTTCTGCGGCTTCTGCTGCTTTCCTTGCATGCAGCCAAAAGTCTCTCCCCCTGAGAATGGAGCTGGAGACAGTGTCCTGTGATTCCCAAATAAAGAACGATTGGTTGGTAGGAAAACGGGCTGGGGGATTTTCCTGCAGACTTTTTGGGGGATATTCCCAGGGTCTCTGGTCCATGGGATTTAAAATGATGAGTTTGGGGGTCCCTGAGGTCCAAAAGGTTGGCGACCCCTGATCTAGGTAACAGAATTACTAGCCCGCGGTTGCTAAAATCACGATTGGAGATCAAGTGGATTATAAAAAGAGTCTCTCTTTCTCTCGCGCTCTAAGCCTTGGATCTGCCATTTCTCCAAGGCATCCCCCCCCCAAAAAAAGTTTGTTTAGTGACAGTTCACAGTTATAACGGCGTTGGGGGAAAAATGATTTAGCATCGTTTCTCACCATTATGACCTTTGCCATATCCCCGTGGTCAGGTGTTCAAAATCCAGACACTTGGCTAGTGGTTTCGTATTTATGAAGGTCGCTGTATCCCGGGGTCACGCAATCCACTTTTACGACCTTATGACAGACAAGTCAAGTCAGTGGGGAATCCAGATTTGTTTCACAACCAGGCGACTGACTTTATCAACTGCGGCGATCGACTGAACCAACTGTAGCTAGAAAGGTCGTAAAATGAAGCCTAACTCACTTAACAGGTGTTTCGTTTAACAGCTTAATTGTGGTTGTACCTGTACCTTCAAACGAGAGCAGATGGCTTCATTGACTCTCAGTTGGCCCCAGCTCAGAAAATTCACCCGATATTTATCAGATCAAGGGCAGTCCTCATTTATTTATTTTTTTTCTCCCTTCCCACTTGCAATGAGAATTTTAATAATCAAAAATCCATACCTCCAGCAGAGATTTTCCAATTTCTCACATTTTTCAATGTCCCAAAATCCCTTTGTCTCTTATCTTAGCTTTCAAAACAATCCACTTTCAATGTCTAATATATCCAAATATTTCTGCTTTTTCCGTGGGGTGGGAGAGTAAAAAAAAAATAAATAAATTCCCTTTAACAGCTTCTCCGCCGCTTTTCGCTCTTCTTAGGGATACAATGTATCCTCCAGCAACAAACAGCTCAATTCCAGGCAATTTAAAAGGTGTTACTTGACCCGGCTCAGACAGAACTTTCACTCTTCACACTTCCTCCAGCACAGTTCTTACCCGGTTGCTGGCTTCTTCGTGGCGGCCATTGCTGACCGCCGCTCCACCGCCTTGGGAAAAAGGGGTTTTCCCGGAGAAAGGGGGGGTCTGCGATGCCCCCACCTCCCTTTCCGACTCCCCTCTGTCTTCAGCTGTCCCTACAGGGCAGCCATATCCCCCTGACCCATCTGGATCGGGGGTACCTCGACGGCTAGCACAGCAGGAATCGCGAGCTGTCGCGAATTCCTGCTGCCCCGAAGCCACGCAAACCGGAAGTTTTCAAGGGCAGTCCTCATTTAGTGACCACACTTGAGACCAGCAGCTTGGCGGTCAAGCTCGGAAGTTGCTAAGCGAAACTTCAACTTCAAAAGTCAAGCTTTCCTTTGCTTAACAGACCCGCTGTCAGGATTCCAGCAGTTCCCCTCCATTTAAATCAGGATGTCAGCGTTCCAGCCAAAAACCTCCACTCCCATCGGTAACTCCGAGACAAGCACAATCTCAAAAGTACCTTGATTAGAATAGCACCTGGCACATCTGTGGAATCTCAAAACTAACTTTCCCAAACTTCCCACTATGTCCCAAACTACAATCCATCCCCTTTTCTCCCATCATCACATCACAAGGGCCAATCACGATCCATCCCAGTGTAAGATCCTTTTGCTCTGCTGCACCACAATTTAATAACCTTGAACTAAGGAAAGAATTTTATTTTATTTTAGAACTTCTCAAGGGGAGATGCCTGTCAGCTTTGGAAGCCCTATTCCATGCTGCCCCATAGCCTGAGAAAGTGGGAGGGGGGTAATTAGGGCCCTCAATTAGTCCCTAACACTGACACATGAGTCTCGAGCCAAACTTCTGAAACTTAAAAAGGATTTATTGGGAGTTCACATGCCGGCACTGCCTGGGTGTAGCTGACTCCGAGGCACATCATTCCTTGTCACCCTTGACCTTGGTTTTCCCCGACCCCCTGGGTGTATCCTAATTCATATTCTCCAGTGGGACACCTCCATAGCCCAGAGTCACCCATCATGCTCTCCAGTTAGAATTTAACATGGCAGAAACTTCAGTCACCTAGTTACTATCTTTGAAAACGTTTATGGAATGCACTTTCAGTTTGCAAGCTGCCGCACTGCTTCCCCCGCTCCCTTCCTGTTGGCAACCCTAAAAGGACCCTGGAAATATTGGATGAGTTGACACCCACGAAAGTCATAAAATGCAAGGCTCGCTGGCCAAATGACATTTTCCTCACTGTCGTAATGGGGAACCGTGGCTAAACCAGATGGTCACTAAACGAGGACGGTCAGGACTTATTACCAAACATACATTTCAAAGCAAGCAAGACCCGGTTTGCAGGTTGGCCTCCCTGGTTCGTTTCAGTCTCCTGCTTTGATCGAGAAATATTTTTTGGGGGGGAATTGAAAAATAACCTTGCGTTTCTGTCTTTCTCCGTCTCGGCCTGCCTTTTTGGTCGATAAACCAGGATCTCACCCGGTCGCGAAATACATGGGCTCTGTGGACAGCCGATACAGCAACATGTTTTTAGACACCTCTTGGCGCGACCTCTTCAGCAAAACCGAACCACCTGCAATAGGTAAGAAGAAGTTCTGAGCTTTTCTTTCCCGAAATCTCTTTTTTCATCCCTTTTGCTTCAATCTCGTCCCCACCCGGATTTTTGTTCTGGGGGACATTGGAGTTAAATTCAGCCTAGGAGTCCCCCCCAAAAAATGATTGGGCTGCCTCCCTCTTTCCTAGTGAGTGGTGTTTTGGGGGACTCCCAAGGCAGGACGTAAGATAATTTAGCCAATTGGAGGAGATGATCAGGCTGAAAGTGTGGGAGGTGTCAAGTGTCTCATTAGTCTCGAATCCTTTTGTGCCCATAAGAGTCCATCCCACCTTGAATTCCATTGACTCTTATCTACCGTCAGTTTACTTTTACCCTGAACAGTTCAGATTCTTGTGGGGAGCTTTAAATTTATATACTGGTAGTCCTTGACGTAGAGCAGTTTATTCAGTGACCATTCAAAATTAAGTTTAGGGTTACATCCCCACCTGGCCTTCCAGGAAGTGGGGAAGGCATGTTGTGTTTCACTTAACAATTGTGGTGATTTGCTTAACAATTGTGGCAGAAAAGGGGGTAAAAGGGGGCAAAACTAACAGAATCCCTGCCTTGCTTAGCAACAGAAGGGTCGGGCTCAATTGTGGCCATAAGTCGAGAACTTCCTGTCCTCTGGAAACTGTTAGGAGAGAGGCTGTCTTCACCTTCTTTCTCTCACACGTAATATCCAGGCTGAGTTGCCTCTTCTGAGATTTCCCCCCCCCTCCTGGAGAATCCCCTTCCTCACTACCTCCCATCCCATCAGCCTTTGCTGTGACCTGGAAGGGAAATCAAGGCTCCAGGTGTGATGACCCAAAGGGGCACAAAGGCAACACAGTCAGATAATCAATAAGAGTCCCTTTATTATCTCCAACTTTGCCCCAATGTCCTGGTTACCTTCTGGTCTGGAGAAAAACTCTCCCAGAAACAACTTTTGGCTGCAGAGAATCAAGTCCAAAACATGGTCAACAAAAACTGTAACTTAAAGTCCAAACAAGGCAAAATGAGGTAATGAGTCTGGCAGGGCAGGAGCAAGAATTCCAGACGTGAAGGCACGGCAATAACTCAACACGGTTGGGAAGACGCCAGGAACGCAGAAAAGCAAAGACAACACAAGATGAACTCACATTTGTTCCCTGAAGCTGCCGTACTCAGCTTGCATCTCTTTTAAACTCTCATTCCCAGCTGTGGCTAATGAAGGGAATCAGGGCCCTTTCCTCCCCCGTAAGCCACGCAACCCACATTGCTCCCTTCTCCGTTCCTCCCTGCGTGGCCCTAGAATGAAGAGGGGATGGACCTGGGTCTTCCTCTGAACTCCCTCTCCCTTGTTCTACATTTCCCCTTCTCTGCCCAACCAGACTTTGCCCTTCCCCAGTTTCCTCCACAGCCAACGGAGCCCCACTCCCACTCCCTGTAAACTGTTTGTCTTCCTCCTTGGATTCGGACTCCGACAGGGGCATGACACCAGGTTTCCTTTTCAAACTACCTGACCCATTTGGAGTTGTTGGTTTTTTTTTTTCTGTCTTCCTCAGAACCCCTGGATGTGGTAGGCCGGATCACCCAGTACGTGAACGGCGCCAACGTCACTCACCAGCTGCCCGTGGCCGAGGCCATGCTGACCTGCAAACACAAATTGTAAGTCCCGCCATCGGCCAGGTTCTGACAAGACGCCAGTTTCAGTAAGGTTGAATACATAGAAACCAAGGCAAGGAAAGGCAGCTGTTTAGGTGCTGGCAGGTAATTCAGATCCATTCTTCCTCCTCCCTTTCTTTCTTCTTTCTTCCCTTCTTCCCTCCCATCTTTCTTTCCCCTTCCATCCTTCCCTCTTCCCTCTCTCCCCTCATCCTTCTTTCCTTCCTCCCAGCATCTTTCTTCCTTTTTTTTCCCTCCCTCCCATCATCCTTCTCTCCTTTCCATCTTCCTTCCTTCCTTCCATCATCTTTCTTTCCTTCCTTCTTTCCTCCCTCCCTTTTTTCTTCCCTTCCTCCCTCCCATCATCCTTCCCCCTTCCCTTCCTCCCGTCCTTTCTCTTTCCCTCCCTCCCTCCTTCCTCCTTCTCTCCTTTCATCCTTCCCCCTTCCCTCCCTTCCATCATCCTCTTTTCCTCCCTCCCTCCCATCATCCATCCATCCTTCCTCCCTCTCTCCCTTCCTCCTTCCTCCTTCCCTCCCTCTCTCCTTTTCTCCATCTTCTCTCTCCTCCCTCGCTCGCTATTTTCAAGGAGCATAGTAATACAAGTACAAGGGAATATCTAAAAACAGCAGAGATCACCATTCATACAGTTTAAGGAATAAAATAGCCTTGAATTGCCAACAAAATTTCAGATAACCAAAGACAACCTTAAATATCCCATGGGTAGTAGATTCTGGCTGGGTGTAGAGTTGTAATTGTAGGAATGTTCCTATCTTGGATGGCCAACCTCAGATAAAGAACATTTCCAAGCAAATACAACTCAGGTCAACAAAGTCACTAATCTAAAGGAGGATTAGAGAGAGGAAGTAAACATATGTTCGACTTTAACTAGAGATAATTAATTGTGTTAGTTAGTATTATGCTAAACAGTAAAGGAAGTTAAGCAGTAACCAAAGTTAACCAATGATGGGAGATAACTAAAAATGTGTGTAAATGCAAGACTAGACCCCAGTAAAGATCACCATGATTCAGTTGTTCATGATCAAACAACTCAACTGCCTCGTCATTACAACAGTTGGGAAATTCTGGGAGTTGAAGTCTACTTTAGAGTTGCCAAAGTTTGAAAGATACACTGCTCTGGCCTTTGGCCTGGAGAGAACAGACCCTGCATATTTCTGTCATCTTCTTACTCTCTACATCAACCTGGGCTGCCGGTTCAGACTTTCTTCCAGATCTTTCTTGGCAGGCCCGCAACCTGTTGCAGATGCAAACTTTGCTAGCGATGTTAAAACATCAGTTCCTTTGTCGAAATAACCCCTTTTTTCTTTCTGTCTGCAGCCAAGATGAGGACTCCTACCAGAAATTCATCCCTTTCATTGGGGTAAGACAGTCGTAAGATCCTTGCCCATTCGGAATAACAGTTAAGATTTCAGGTGGCTTCCTGCCCAATATCCAGTTTCCCAGGTGTAAAAGGGGGGGGGGGAACAGCTTTGGGAAGCCAAAGAGAACACCTGGGCCTGCTTTTGACTCTGCTAACCCTGCTGGCTCGCTCGCCTGTCACTCTGGCCAGGTGGACGCCTGACGGGAAGTTGTGGCTGTAACCCAAACGTGCCTCAATTAGCAGACAAGGTATAATTTAGCTTTGGGCTAATTTTATCTTCGAAGACCAAGGGCTTGGCAGGAGCCCAGAAGGATCACATCAGCGGCTAATTCTGACCTGTTGTATCAGAAGATATCGTAAACTGTTATTAACACACACACACACAAACACACACACACAAAGCTTCTTTACATTGTCTGTAAATCCAGGGTGTTAGCAAATGGCTGGCCAGGATTGATCAGCTACCGTAATTGGTTTGCAAGCTTGAGGGGCTGGTAATCCCAAAAAGATGGGTTTGGTTGTTTTTAACTTATATATTTATACCTCGTCTTTATTATTTTTATAAATAGTTCAAGGGGCAAACCTATTATTCCTTCTTCCTTCTCTTTTACCCCAAAACAACAACCCTGCAAAGTGGGAGGACCAGCCCAAAGTCAGCCAGCCAGTTTCCATGCCTCAAGCAGGACTAGAATTCCCTGTCACCTGGTGATTGGCCCAAGGTCAGCCAGCTGGCTTTCATCCCTTAGGCAGGACTAGAACTCACCATCATCTGGGGATTGGCCCAAAGTCAGCCAGTTGGCTTTCATCCCTTAGGCAGGACTAGAATTCCCTGTCACCTGGTGATTGGCCCAAGGTCACTCAGTTGACTCTCAGTCCTTAGACGGTACTAGAACTCCCCGTCCCCTGCTTTCTGGGCCTCCACCTTCGCCATGACACCGGACTGCCTTTTCTTCTCATTTATTGTTATTTATAGTTATTGATTGATGAGTGCATAAACCCCTTGAGGCAAGCCAAGGTCAGGTAGCGCTCCACAAAAGCACCAGGCGCTGTCAATGCTGTAAGACTAATTTTTTTTAAAAAAAGAGCTATATATAATTACAGTTTCTTTTAAAAAAAGCAAAACCGATCGAACATTTCTGGCACGGAGAGCTCTGCAGCACTCAAGCCCCAGAGGCTTTCCAGAAGATTTTCTTTTTCTTTCTGATAAGAAAATAATAATAACAACAACAACAACAACAACAACAACAACAGGGGCTATCCTGGATATCCCCCCCCCCCCCCGCCACTCGCAGGCACAGTCAGCCACAAAAGCTTGCCTGTCGCAGAATTAAGTGGTGGAGAAAGATGCACGGGGTTTTCATCATTGCACGGATTTTCCTCCAGTGTAAAAGCCACCACAGTCCTGTTGTCTTGGGGTGGTGGGGGTGGTGAATAAAATACCCAAATTATATAGGTTTTTGTGTGTGTGTATGTGTGTGTGTGTATAAGTGTCCTCCCTTAGGGAGGTTTGGCTTCCGCCTGCAGGCTCCTGAGTTTCGCTGTGGGAAGGATTCACAGTCTGTGCTTTCTCTCTTCCTCTTCCAGGTGGTTAAGGTGGGCCTCATTGAAGATTCACCTGCAGCAGCAGGTATTTATCTAAATTAAAATTCTGCTTTTTTATATTCTGTTCTGTTCCGTTCCATTCCGTTCTCTTTTCTATTCTGTTCCATCTTCTCTATTCTCTTCTCTGTTCTACTCTATTCTATTTTCTATATTCTATTTCTATTCTATTCTATTTTCTCTTCTCTATTCTACTCTATTCTATTTTCTATATTCTATTTCTATTCTATTTTCTCTTCTCTATTCTATTCTATTCTTTTCTACATTCTATTTTATATTATCTTGTTTTCTTCTCTATTCTATTTTCTCTATTCTATTTCTATTCTATTCTATTTTCTCTATTCTATTTCTATTCTATTCTATTTTCTCTATTCTATTTCTATTCTATTCTATTTTCTCTATTCTACTCTATTCTATTTTCTATATTCTATTTCTATTCTATTCTATTTTCTCTTTTCTATTCTATTCTTTTCTACATTCTATTTTATATTATCTTGTTTTCTTCTCTATTCTATTTTCTCTATTCTATTTCTATTCTATTCTATTTTCTCTTCTCTATTCTACTCTATTCTATTTTCTATATTCTATTTCTATTCTATTCTATTTTCTCTATTCTATTCTTTTCTACATTCTATTTTATATTATCTTGTTTTCTTCTCTATTCTATTTTCTCTATTCTATTTCTATTCTATTCTCTCTTCTATTCCTTTCTACATTCTATATTATCTTGTTTTCTTTTCTATTTTCTACATTCTCTTCCTTTCCCTTCCTTTATTATTATTAATTTTTACCCCACCTTTATTATTTTTATAAGACTGGCCTCATCCAGGTGCTCCTTGTATCCCAATATTGCTGGCTTTCCTCACTCCCCATTTCCTGGCGATGACATCCGTTGTCGCCTAGAAAATAGGCGGCCCTTCTTGATAACGGAGGAAGCGAGAGACTTCAATGGTATTTTATACCATCTTTCCGGAATATAAAGAGGGTTCATGCTGGCTGAGGAATTCTGGGAATCGAAGTCCACACACCTTCACGTGGATGAGGTTGAGAAAAACCCAAGGAGCAGGTGGAAGGGAAGGTGGCATCCTTGGGACAAAGCCTTCATCCTTTCCTTCCTTTGCAGGTGAAGGGGACGATTCCCCGGTCATCAGCCTCACCGTTCCCTCCACCTCTCCGCCTTCAACGTCAGGCCTCGCCAAGGACGTATCTGCCACCCCGCCGTCCTCCCCCTCAATGACCAGCGGCTTGGCTGTGGTGGGGTAAGTAGGTCAGGGGACACCCAGATTTTGGCGTGGCGACATTATCTTCTCCTGGTCTTTGCGAAGACTTCGTGTTGGACACACACACACATCTGGAGCTCCAGAACAGGGAATAATTTCCTTGTGCCGCCCCCTCAATGGTCATCATCCTCTATTAACGACCCCATAATCACTTGCATTGGGGCGGAGTCTGGGCTAACTGAATGGAGCGGAGTGTTTTTACTGGCCGGATGCCCATCCTGTCACCAGAGCGGAGTTTTGTTCTGCCGGTAATATTCCCATGGTGCCCAGAAAGAGTGAAATATCCGCCTCCAACCTAGGATCAAACTCACAGCCTCCTGATAGTGAGGTGAGAGCCCTATCTCTAGGCCCCTAGGTGACTGTAAAATCAGCACAGGTGACCCCCGACTTACAGTGATTAATTTACTGATCACTCGAAGTTAAAATGGTGCCGGAAAAAGGGACTTAGGACCGTTTCCATGCAGCCGCCGCCACCCCCATCCCCACGGTCACAGTCAAAATTCAGGCGCTTGACAAGTGTCTCTTATTTATGACGGACGCAGTGTCCCTGTTGCTGGCTTAAATGGCCTAAATAATTAATATAGACAACACTTATTCCGTTCTCAGGAAACGGCGTATTTCAAAATCTCACTGATAACTTAATATGACCTTCTTGAATTCTTCTTCCATTGCAAAACCTGACTACCTGTTACCACAGATACAGGTAGTTCATTTAGTGACCGTTCCATGTTACGGTGGCGCTGAAAAAAAAAGGGACTGTTTTTTTCCACACTTACGACCTTTGCAGGTTCCCCGTGGTCAACCCGATCAAAATTCAGGCGCTTGGCCACTGACTCGTATTTATGGTGGTTGTAGCATTCCTGGGCTCACGCGATCCCCTTTCGCGACCTTCGGACACGCCGGGGAAGCCCGATTCCCTTCATAACCAGGTCACTAATGTATCCACTGCAGTGATTCCCTGCAGGAAGAAAGGTTGTAAAAGGACTTGTGGACTTCAACTCCCAGAATTCCCCATTCAACCATGCCTGGTGTTGTTGTTTTTTTTTCCCTTCCTACTCCCCAGAGTGGAGAGATTGCAGAGGAAGGGATTACAAGAGAGTAAGCAGGCCTAGAGTGGAAGTCTAGCGAAGCTGGCTTGGGGAATTCTGGGATGTGAAGTCCACAGGCCTTAAAAGTTGCCAAGGTTGGAGACCCCCCCCCCCCTTGCTCTAGGCCATACATAAAACAAATTAAGCATAAACTTTAACGGCTGCAACTGGCTTAACTGTTGGCAAGCAAGGGGGCAAAAGTCCCCTTAACAACTCCCTCGCTTAACTTGAGGTCGTAAGTCGAGGTCCACCCGTCTCTTGGTGTCAGACATTTTAAAGAAGAGATTGGACCACCCTTTATATCTGGAAATGCTGTCGGGTTGTCCTGACTTAAGTAGGGGGTTGGACTAGAAGACGTCCGGGGTCCCTTCCAAATTCTGTTCGTCTAAGCCGGGTGTCAGCAGCCCGCAGCTCTGCAGCCACATGCGGCTCTTTGGGCCCCCTGTTGGGTGATCCCACCATTCGCCCTTCCTTCCCAGTCACTCCTCACCTTTTACCTGAGAAAGTAAAACACACACACACAAAAAAAAACAAAAATGAGAGGGAAGGAGGGAAGGAGAGAGAAGGGGAGATCCATTTCTCATAAAAAACACTGGGAACCACAAAACCTGGGTCAGCGTGGCTTGGTGTGTGAGTGTCATGTGACTGGCTGGGAGTGATGGTGAGTTGGCCACGCCCACCCAGGGTTTGAGGCATTTGGTGTGGGAAACGGGTCCAAATGGTTCAATTTCAAGTGTTTTAAGGTTGCAGGCCCCTGTTCTAAGCCAAGGGTCTTTAAACTTGGCAAGTGTAAGACAGGTGGACTTCAACTCCCAGAATCCCCCAGACAGCCTGCTTTTAAGACAGGTGGACCTCAACTCCCAGAATCCCCCCAGGCATTTTGGCTGGGAAATTCTGGCCCTTGAAATCCTTCCATCTTTTCACTTGTACCTATCTCTTTGTTGTTGTTTTTTTAAAAAAAACCTCACATTTCTACTCTTAAAAAGCTTGAAAAAAAAAATCTCAGACTCATTGGCTGTTGGAACAGGAGGCCACCAAGAGATCCCCCTAAAACATCACCTTCCTCATCGGGATCTTGTGAAAAGAAAGAATTACCCCTGTAAAAGAAAGAGCAATAGTAACACACCATGTTTAGCCTTTGTGTGACCCAAGGGCCTTCAAACTTGGCAGGTTGGATACTTGCGGGCTTCCAACTCCCAGAATTCCTGAGCTCACATGACTGGAGGAGAAGGAGGAATTCTGGGAGTTGAAGTCCACAAGTCTGAAAGCTGTCAAGTTTGAAGACCCCTGGAATAGATAGAGATAGATAGATAGATAGATAGATAGATAGATAGATAGATAGATAGATAGATAGATAGATGAAAGAGGTATAGAAAGAAAGAAAGAAAGAAAGAAAGAAAGAAAAAAAGAAAGAAAAGGAAAGAAGGAAAGAAAGAAAGAAAGAAAGAAAGAAAGAGAAAGAAAGAAAGAAAGAAAGAAAGAAAGAAAGAAAGAAAGAAAGAAAGAAAGAAAGAATAGAGCAAGGGTCTTCAAACTTGGCAAGTTTAAGACTTGCGGACTTCAACTCCCAGAATTCCTGAGCTCACATGACTGGAGGAGAAGGAGGAATTCTGGGAGTTGGAGTCCACAAGTCTGAAAGCTGTCAAGTTTGGAAGAGCCCTGGAATATAGACCAGGCGGGGGGGGGGGGGAGAGACAAACAAACACACCTGCCCAGAAGGGCTTCAATTCTCTTATTTGATTGTAAGTCTTCCTTAACTGAACCTCGCACGTCTGAAAAGCACCCATCTCCCGCTGTCTCTTTTCCAGCCTGAGAAGTTACGGCGGCTCCTTTCTGAGTCTCTTTCTCTGCCCGTTATACAGCTGTGGGCTAGGCTCCCTCTTATCTGATCCTTCCCTAGGCAGCATCCTTTCCCCCCACTTCCCAAGGTCAGTGCCGCCTCCCGCCCCGTCCACGCTTGGCAAAAAAAAAAAAGAGAACTTCCTGTTTTCCAGGCAGGAAGTAGCAACTTAGGCGCTGCAGCTCCTATGCTTGGCCCTCCTTGGGTTACTGGAGGTTTCACTCCCCCTTCCTCCCACCCTGGCTTGAGGCTTCCTCCTCCATTTCTCTGGCTGTCATCTTTTGGGGAGGGGAGGGTGGAATATGGGTGCTGCCTGGCAGTGCCGGATTGACTCACCTGCCCGCTCTTCTTCCTCCTTTCTTCTTCCGGATTCCCCAGGTCTCCCAGCAGCCCTTACAGTGATGTGATTGGCCTGCAGGTGGATTACTGGCTGGCTCAACCCACGGAGAAGAGGAAGGAAGGGGAGAAGAAGGACAGCAGCTCCAAGAACACCTTGAAGAGCGTCTTCCGTTCGGTCCAAGTCTCGCGGCTTCCCAACAGCGGGGAGACCCAGCCCTCGGGGACCATGGCTATGACGGTCGTCACCAAGGAGAAGAACAAGAAGGGTAGGGAGTGGAGAACAGAAGCTCTCTCTTTCTCTCTCTCTCTCCCTCCCTCCCTCCACCTGGAGAAACACCTGGCAGGATTCCCCGAAGAGTGGCCACTTAGGTCGCCCCACACTCCCTCCCAAGGATCCTTGAGGACTAGCCCCCCCTGCAGCCTTTGTCCAAAGGGGTCATCCTGTTGTCCAGCTTTGGAAGCCATATTGAGACCACGCTGCTCCCACGCTGCCACATTTTGAGCCTGGGAAAGTGGGGGGAGGGAATTTCTTGGGAGTGTAGGTAGTTAGACGTCATAACATTCTTTTTTTCTAATTCAAGGTCATGTGATTTCTGCACCTGGGTGAGGGGAAGTCTCAAGTTGGGACGGATGGGGATTGGGCCGTCCATCCCGACTTGAGACATGCTCTCGATCAGGTGCAGAAATGGGCCCTGTGATATGACGATGATGACGGGTGCAGGGATTTGTAGTTTTTATTTATTGCAATTTATTTATTTATTTATTTATTTATATTTATTGCAAGAAAGCCTGGAACTTTCAGATTCGGGATTTCCCCAGACGTGCCAGTTTACTATCCAATTAAAACAGAACTTTTGAGAAAGAGGCCTGTCTCGGAGTTACTGGTTGGAGTGGGAGGGTTGCTGCAACGTTGACCCCCATTCTCGTCGCTTTCTGGCGGCACCGAGTTGTCCCCAACTGATGGGGGGGGTCTCTTTCTCCTCCTCCTAGTGCCCACCATTTTCCTGAGCAAGAAACCCAAAGAGAGAGAAGTCGATTCCAAGAGCCAAATGATTGACGGCATCAGCCGGCTCATCTGCTCAGCCAAACAGCAGCAGACCATGCTGAAAGGTGAGGCCTGGGTGGAGTGTTTTTGGCAGTGAGGTGCATGGGAGAGTGGGACTCGTGATGGTCCCCCGGAGAAGGATTTCCAAGCAGATGAGACCCAGAGCAGACCAAGGAGAACTTAAGGCAGTGGATAGATCTAATCTTCCTCCCTCCTCCTGTTTTCTCCACAAGCCAAGGTTGGACTAGAACTTTCCGTCTCCTGGTGATTTGGTCCCTTGTCACCCAGCCGGCTTTCATGCCTAAAGTGGGACTAGAACTCACCATCTCCTGATGATTGGCCCAAAGTCACCCAGCTGGCTTTCATGCCTAAAGTGGGACTAGAACTCACCATCTCCTGATGATTGGCCCAAAGTCACCCAGCTGGCTTTCATGCCTAAAGTGGGACTAGAACTCACCATCTCCTGATGATTGGCCCAAAGTCACCCAGCTGGCTTTCATGCCTAAAGTGGGACTAGAACTCACCATCTCCTGATGATTGGCCCAAAGTCACCCAGCTGGCTTTCATGCCTAAAGTGGGACTAGAACTCACTATCTCCTGGTGATTGGCCCCAAGTCACCCAGCTGGCTTTCATGCCTAAGGTGGAACTAGAACTCACCGTCTCCTGGTGATTGGTCCAGAGACACCCAGCCGGCTTTCATGCCTAAGGTGGAACTAGAACTCACCGTCTCCTGGTGATTGGTCCAGAGACACCCAGCTGGCTTTCATGCCTAAGGTGGAACTAGAACTCACCGTCTCCTGGTGATTGGTCCAGAGACACCCAGCCGGCTTTCATGCCTAAGGTGGAACTAGAACTCACCGTCTCCTGGTGATTGGTCCAAAGACACCCAGCCGGCTTTCATGCCTAAGGTGGAACTAGAACTCACCGTCTCCTGGTGATTGGTCCAAAGACACCCAGCCGGCTTTCATGCCTAAGGTGGAACTAGAACTCACCGTCTCCTGGTGATTGGTCCAGAGACACCCAGCTGGCTTTCATGCCTAAGGTGGAACTAGAACTCACCGTCTCCTGGTGATTGGTCCAAAGACACCCAGCCGGCTTTCATGCCTAAGGTGGAACTAGAACTCACCGTCTCCTGGTGATTGGTCCAAAGACACCCAGCTGGCTTTCATGCCTAAGGTGGAACTAGAACTCACCGTCTCCTGGTGATTGGTCCAAAGACACCCAGCCGGCTTTCATGCCTAAGGTGGAACTAGAACTCACCGTCTCCTGGTGATTGGTCCAGAGACACCCAGCCAGCTTTCATGCCTAAGGTGGAACTAGAACTCACCGTCTCCTGGTGATTGGTCCAGAGACACCCAGCCAGCTTTCATGCCTAAGGTGGAACTAGAACTCACCGTCTCCTGGTGATTGGCCCAAAGTAATCCAGCCGGCTTTCATGCCTAAGGTGGAACTAGAACTCACCGTCTCCTGGTGATTGGCCCAAAGACACCCAGCCAGCTTTCATGCCTAAGGTGGAACTAGAACTCACCGTCTCCTGGTGATTGGCCCAAAGACACCCAGCCGGCTTTCATGCCTAAGGTGGAACTAGAACTCACCGTCTCCTGGTGATTGGCCCAAAGTCACCCAGCTGGCTTTCATGCCTAAGGTGGAACTAGAACTCACCGTCTCCTGGTGATTGGCCCAAAGTCACCCAGCTGGCTTTCATGCCTAAGGTGGAACTAGAACTCACCGTCTCCTGGTGATTGGCCCAAAGACACCCAGCTGGCTTTCATGCCTAAGGCCAAGACTAGAGCACTGTCCAAAAACTCTCTCCGTTGTTTCGTAGTTTCCATCGACGGAGTGGAATGGAGCGACATCAAGTTCTTTCAGCTGGCCGCCCAGTGGCCCACCCACGTCAAGCACTTCCCCGTGGGACTTTTTGGCACCAAGCCAGCCTGAAAAAGGGGGGGGGGGAACCACCTTCTCCGCGCCCTCCTGGCTCCGTCCGCAGCGCCACCCTCCATCCGAACCATCCACCCACCGAGAGCTGTGCTAAAGCTCCCTTCAACCGCGTCGCGTTTCCTGTGTCTCGATCGGGCTTTGCTGGAGAGGGTTTGGGGTGGGGTGGGAGGGAGGGATGGAGAGTCTCCCCCCCAAAAAAAACAAATCAGAGAGGGGGGTGGTTGTTTTCGATCCAGCCAAGGACCTGGCCCGCCGACTGCTTTTATAACGCGTACTGCCACATTATGCCCTGAGGCTCCCGTGGCCTCTCATCCGTGCTGAGCGTGCCACCATTCGAGAACCGATTCTTCTGATCACTCCAGATCTCTCCCGTCCACCCATCGGATCCTGGACCACTTCTCTTCCTTGAGCTGGGTCAGCACCACGGTGCCGGAGTCTTCCGAAAGAGCTTGTCAGCGAACTTGTGATCCGCGGGAAAACTGTGTCTTCTCCCATCCTCTGCTGAGCCATCTGATTACCCTCAAAGATGCTATCCCAATTCTTATTATTTTTGTCTCGTTTCGGCTTTTGTAGAAGCACAAACACGGCAAGGGAAGCCATTCAGCATCTCCACCTGTTTGCAAGGTGGCACCCCCAGCCTCATTCCTGTCCCATTGTTTCCCCCCAACACACACACACAAGGAAAGGAACCCAAGAATTGGCAAAAAAAAAAAAAAACTCTGGGCGGAATAATTCACATGATCCCAAAGCCTGCTGGATTTTCTTCGTTCAAAAACCCTCGATTTGGAAAGGAGGAAAAAAAAAAACAACAACGGATTTTGTAGTGAGAATGTGGTACATCAGCCCGGCAAATTTAGAATAGAAATCCCTCTACGGCCCTGCTCCAAGGTGGAAAAAAATTCATTTTTAAGATCAATGCTTCGGTGTAAAGCGGGGGATCTCTTCACTGCTTTGCTCCGATCCCTTCCTTCCCACGCCATCCTTTTTCACACTCCTCTAAAAACCAAAAAGGCTGCAATTCCAGGGGATAAACAGATGCTGTCTTAACCTCCCCTCCTTTATTTTTATTTTGTTGGAATTTTTCCCCTTAAGCAAGCTCAGACCTCTTGATCACCAATAATCAGCAATAAAACAAATCTGCAATTGTTTCATTGTTTAATCAGCAATAAAACATATCGTACCCCCTTTTTAGAGAGCTCTTCGATAAACCCACACCGGGTGGGTTTTGTCACACCCACCCACCACCCCAACAGTGTGTGCAGCTTGCTGTCCCAATCTTTCACAAGTTTTCCCCCTGACGAGAGAATCTCAGAATTTGGGATTAAAAGGTTAAAAATAATGAGAATAAAGAGCAGCCAGCAACAAGGTTTCAATTAGCGAGATCCCCTTCAAACCTTGTAGGGGATCAGCCAGCTTAGAAAGGATCTCATTTCCCTGGTTTAAATCTCAGCATCTACAATCCCCATATTTCTATTTTTTTTCTTCCTTTTTTTTTCTTCTCCGCCTTGATTTTGGCTTCTTTTGTCAGGAGTTGGCCCACCCGTTCCAGTGGTGGGATTCTACCAGTTTCCCTACCTAGTTTGGGGATTGCGCACATCACACGCAGAGCTTTCCAAGCACCAGCCGCGCCAATTGGCTGAGAGGATCAAGACGAGAAAAAGCACACGGGTGGAAGGGCCAATCCTGCGCTTTTCTTTGATGGTTGGAGCTTGCTTTTGGGCACAAGTGGTAGCATATATATATTTTTTTTGCTACCAGTTTAATTGAACCGGTGTGAACCGTTAGCATTTCACCACCGATCTGTTCCCTCACCCCAGCAGATTTTGGGTTCCAAGGGGACGATACCCCCCCCCCCTCCATGCCATGACTATCCCTTCCCTCTAGGGCAGAGGACTTATATAATTTAAGCACAATTCTGAATATTCCTGCTGCTCCAGAGAGAGGCTTTGGAAAAAGGAATTGCATCGCCCTGCCCAAAATCTGGCAAGAAAAAAGATCCGAGAAACCGTCGAGTCTCAACAGCCTGCTCCAAATCTCCATCCGAATTCCCAGGGTTTGGAGTCTCGGAAGAAGACCCCGGTCAAAAAGCCCATGCTCCTGAGCGACGGACGCCCAAGCCAGCAGCCCAGAAGACTGTGAGAACGGCGGAAGAGCTTTTTTTTATGGAAGTCAAGAGGTGGGATGCGATCCTAAGGGTAGTTATGATGGACACCCAGGCCACTCTTCCGTTCTGCAAAAGGAACTCAAAAAATGGTGGCACTCTTCCACCCCGATTTTGGGCTGTGGGTATCTCCAGGTTGTCCACCACAAAAACGTCCCCGCCTTTCCCTCCTCACCGCCAAGCCCCTCCCCCGTCTTGACTTACAGTGACTCCATTCAAGGGCCGTCGGTGTTTCCTTGTACACGCTGTGTCGAATTTGCACATCCTTTCTGATTTTGGGACGATGGGGAATTTCCAACGTGGTCTGTATCTCGGCTACTGTACATAAATTATGAGTTTTGTATATACGCTTTTTTTTTTTTTGGTAACTCTGCTGGTTTCTCTCCTTCGTTCGGAATGCAAATTTCATTTTTTTCCCTCCCTCCCCCCCCTCTCCCCAATGATCCATATTCAGAATTTCTGAGTTCGTAGCCGGATTGGCATTTTCTTCTTTGGGGTTTCACTGTCTCTCAACTACTTCCTTGTGTGTGTGTGTTTTTTTTTTTTCATTAAATAAATTGTGTTTTTTTTTTTTTAAAAAAGGAAATATTTATCTCTTTTGGCTTTATTTCTGAAAGTGCTTCAAATATTGGTTGGATTGATTGAATTGGGCCATTTTTAATTCAGGGGGGTTGTGATGGATGAATTGATTGACATGGGCTATGCTTAATTTGATTAAGTGGGTTGTGATTGATTAATTGACATGGGCTATGATTGATTTGAGGTGGGTTGTGATTGGATTGAATTGAATTGAATTAATTTGGTGGGTTGTGATTGATTGATTGATTGATTGATTGATTGATTGACATGGGTTATGATTGAATTGATTGAGGTGAGTTTTGATGGATGGATTGATTGATTTAATGGAGGCCAATTGTTAATTATCCAGAAAGGAGAAAGAAAGAGTGCAAGAAAACCTGTCAGCTGAGATTTGGGTGTCAAAATGTGGTGGTAGAGAAAGTAGAAACCACATGAGGAAGAGTCACCCCTGTTTTTTCCAGAACCCCAAAATGGCAGAGGAGAGAAGAGCTCAGCTCTCACGTCAAATAGTTGATACAGGGAGGCCTCAGCTTACAACCACAGTGGAGCCCAAACATTGTCACACACATACACACTACAACCATCCTAAATACGAGTCAGCGGCCAAGCATCTGAATCTTGATTGCAACAGCCATGAGTGTAAAAAACAGCCATTATTCGCTCCCCCCCCCCCCCCCCAGTGCTGTTGAAACTTTGGACTACCTGTAGGTATTAGATGTTCAGGCATCCCACTTGCTTCTCCGTTCCTGCTGGTCCTCCTAATGGTTTAGGGGCTGTCCAGGTCCCAGAGCTCATTGATTCGCTGAGCTAGGCAGTCATTTTAAATGAATTAAAACCAGACATCATGAGAGAGTACGAGAGATTAGGGAACGGGCTCTTCCCTAGCTAGCAAAGGCTGGAGATTAGATTTGGGAACCTCCAACCTCCCTCCATCCTCCTCGTGCAAATCAGGCATTGTTTTTTGCCTGCGAGCACTCTTACCTCATCAGAGTCAAGATCCTAGTCCTCATCGTGCATGCGACCTTCTCCAACGCGCCATTTCCCTCCAACATCCAACCAGGAACAAGTCGGGGGGGGGGATTCTGCAGCAACACCCCCTCATATTGTATATTTTGTATTTTATATATATTTTATTTTATATAATATATATATATATATATATATATATAAATAATATAATATAATATAATAATATAATAATATAAACACAGACCAAGACTCTCAACCAATCAGGAGGAAGAAAAAACCATTCTGACACAGCAATAGGCTGCCCCAAATTTAAATCTGAAACCACTGCAAAAGTCTGACTCACAGACAAACACCATACAGAAGCCTGATGATGGCAGATGAGATTCTGCTGAAACGTTGCTACAACTTTAAAAGCACCACGTGGGAAAATACCCGAACAAAGCTGAATGCCAGACATGTAAGTACCCGCGAAAACTTAAGAAAACATATATATAAAATATATATATAATAAAACATATGTTTTCTTAAGTTTATATATAAATTTATATAGTTTTGTATTATGTTAATTTATATTATATTAATATATTTCATTTATTTATTTGTTTGTTTATTTATTTATTTATTTGATTTATATTGCTGCCTATTCGCCCATGGCAACTCAAGGCCGCTTACACAATGTAAAATCATATTTAAAACAAAAAAATAAAAATAAAAACAATAAGAGCTAACAAAAAGAATCAAATGAGTAAAGTACAAATTAATATTAAATATTAATCATCATGTATTACATTTTATGATCTATTTTATATTTATATTATGTTAATTTATATTAAGATACATTATATTATATTAAAATATATTGTTATATTATATTGCAAGCTGGAGCATCTTTCCCCATCCAAACGGGAAGGCTCGTCAGGTAGGCGCCTTCCCCTTTAAGAGAAGCGGCGTGGGAGGGGCCGCCGAGGAGGGTTATTTGTCCTCCGACGTGCCTTCTTTCCCCCCCCTTCTTTCCTCCGCCTCCCCTTTAAGGCGGTTGTTTGGGGGCCGGGCCGCGCGCTCGCCCACCGGTGTCGCAAAGCCTGCCGGGAAGGATGTGAGTCCGCCGGCTGAGAGACGCACCGGTCGAGCCAGGGGCTGCGCGCGCAGGTAGGGAGGAGGGCGAGGCGGGGAGGGGGGGTCCCCACTTTCTCCCTCTGCCCCCCTTCTTTATTTCTCTCTTTCCCCCCCCCCGGTAAATGAGAAGGGGGTCTTTTTGCCCGCTATCAGGCGGAAGACCCACCCACACCCTTTAAAAGAGGGGGGTGTCTTCCATTGGGGGGGCAAGGGGAGTGGGTGAGGGTCCCAAAAGCGGGGTGGGGGGGAGGAAGACCCCTCCTCATCCCCCCTTTCTCACCCCCCCTCCTCAAGGGAAGGGGGGGCTCAGGAAGGGGGCAGGCAGCCCCTTCCCCAATGGGGGCTGCAGAATTGGGGAGAGGGGGTGCTGGCTTGGGAAGGGTATCTCCCCCCCCATTTAGGGAAGTCTAAATAGGGGGGGCAGCTTTTGATATCCCCCCTTTCTTGTCCTCTGCCCTGGGGGAGGGGGGTTCTCCACCTTTTAGGGTCACCCAGCCCATTCCTTGAATGGGAGGGGGGAGAGAGAGAAACAAGAGAGTGGGAAGGGAGACCCCCCCACCAAAAAAAGGGGGGGAGAGACCCTTTTATAAGAGGAGAATGACAAAAAGACTCCCCCCCATGCCAATTAAGCCTGGGGGGGGCAAGTCTTCCCAGAAAGGAATGGGGGGGGGGTGTTTCCTGGGGATGGGGGGGTGTTTCTTAAAAAAAATCTCTAAAAGTGAGTTTAGAGGTCACCCAGTTCCCCTTCAGGTGAAAGACTGGGAAATGCCTTTTTTTTTACAGGCCGTTGGGGGTATGAATGGGGAAAGGGGGCACTCTTCGTCCTGGCCTTCAGGAGGGGAGCTCCCACCCCCTCAAAAAGGGGAAGCTGCCCAGAAGGAGCCCCCAAATGCAAAGGGACATAAAGCATTGCTAAAGCTGAAAAAAATCCCTCTCTCTTTTCATCTATCTATCTATCTATCTATCTATCTATCTATCTATCTATCTATCTATCTATCTCTATACCTCTATCAACCATCCATCTCTATCTATCTATCTATCTATCTATCTATCTATCTATCTATCTATACCTCTATCATCCATCCATCCATCCATCCATCCATCCATCCATCTATCTATACCTCTATCATATCTAACCTATCAATCATCTCTCTTATCATCTCTCTATCTATCTCTCTATCTCTCATCTCTATGTCTGTCGATCACCTCTCTTTCTCTCTGTTCTTTTTTCAGTTGTAGCAATGCTTTGAGGATCAAGCAAGGGCTATATATATGTATATATACATATATATATATATAATACAAGGACTTTATTGCTTGCTCTTTTCCTGGGGTCCAAACCTCCCACCCCCAAATTTCCTTGCCTGCAACTAACAAGCCGGGCTCAGCTCCACAGACTCAGCTTCCTGATTTCTGCACAGCATGTTTTCTATCTGAGCTGCATTTGCACCACATGCTTTGGAGGGAGGGTGTGAATTGGTGGAGGGAGCCACAGACCTGAGAAAAAGCAAAGATGGGGGCGGAAAGGAAAGATTGTCTGCCCCCCCCCACCCCCAAAATAAAATAAAATAGGATTTTGCATGGCCCTGGACAACACTGCCTCTGTCTTCCCCTCCAGATCTGATAAATTGTGGAAAGGGATAAAAGCCCATTTAAGAGTCCTTTCTTTGCATCCCAAATTAAAATCAGCAACTTCAAGCCCTCCGTGGGCCCATCATCCCCAGCCACCAGCCCTGCGGCAAAGCCTCATGGGAACTGGGATCACCAACCAGTCAAGAGGGAGCTTGCTTTCACTTTTGATGGAAGGCAGAGAGAGAAGCCGGCAGCTGATTCAAAAGGAAATCAGGAAAAGAGGAAGAAGCTTTAAAATAAATTCCCCCCCCCCTCCTGGAAAATCTTATGAATTCTAAGTGAGGCAAAGCTGAATCCCCCCAAAATCTAGTTGATTTTTATTTTCCTTAGAGATTCTAGGATGATAAATATCTCCCTAGATTGGACTGCCATTTGTCAGAAATGGTGTCGGGTCTCCCGCTTGGGCAGGGCGGGTTGGACTAGATGACCTACAAGGTCCTTTCCAACTCTGCTTATCTGTTAGGTTGTGTCTGAAAACAGCTTGCCTCTTCGATTCGATTTTTATTCCCGCCCCCTCTCCCCTCCGGTGTGTGTGTTTTCAATCCTCCTGCTACCCTGGAAAAGGCATTTAAATAAAGGTGTACCTGACTTCATCGCCTCTAAACTGGCTGGATTAATTACGGTTTATTGACCCAAGAACCACGCCTGGATTAACACTGGCTTCACCCAAGTGGCATGATGGCATGTCCTATTTTTGGAAATTCGGCTGCTTGCATTTGGGACGATCGCTCCTTTCCTCCTCCTTGCAAGCTTTGTCAGAAAAACTCGATTTTCCTGATGAGGACGTTTATCCAGAGGGTTGATGAGGACGTTTATCCATCTCTTCTTTGTCGGAAAAAAAACACCTGCCCCAATCCAAAATCCATGCGAAGTTCCCCGTTTGTCCATTTAACTTGGTGATTTTCAGGGGCTGGAGGTGAAAGACAAAATCGGTGAATAATAATCAAAATGATAATGATAATAATTATTATTATGATGACTATTGTGACGATGATTTTTTTAACAACTTAAAAGTTGTGCTCCCAACATCCCCGCAGAGCTTGAGGTGTGTGGGAGAGAGAAAAGGGGTCTCCTCTTTCCAGTGATTGAATTTTAAGAGTTTGCAAAAAAAAAAAAAAAAATGAAAGAAGTGCAAAAAGGAACGGCCTGGAAAAAAAAAAAAAGAAAGAAAGAAAGAGGTTTTAGAACCAATTTGGGATGCAGTTTTGGGTCACTTCGTAATCCCTTGCAAAAAAATTCAGCGTCCGTTTTTGGCTCGGGGGAAAAAAAAAAAAATGAGAATTTGGGGGAATGGCAGAAAAGGAAGTGAAATGCTCCAGTGGCCGATTTGAGGAGGAGGAGGAGGAGGAGGAGGAGATGAGACTTTGGTTGTAATGGCCAAGTGAAGGACTCACTCAGCGCCGCATTGCGTCGGTATTGTCCGGGACGTTAGCCCCCTCCTGGGGAGACCAAGAATTGCATTCAAAAGCTGGACAGGAGAGAGAGAAATGTTTTAAAAGGAGGAGTGGGATTTGAGAAACAAATTCCAATCCTAGCCGTAATTCCAGATGTTGGAGAGATCCAGGTGGATGGAATTATCCCCTTTCTATCCAGAGGGGGATTTTTTTTTATTATTTTATTTTTTTAAAGTAGGCTGGACTATAGAGATCCAGGCTCTGGATGAAGGGAATGAAGGGACTTGGCTTTGGTTGTGGGAATGGCAGCGGGGAGGAGAAGTTTGGCTTGCTATTGGCTCGGCAGGAGAAGATGAGGAATTAAAATTATTGCTTCTTTTTATCAAGAAAAAGGGTGCTGGATGGGACAGACTCTTGGAAGGGGGTTCAAGGATTTAAAAGCAAGGGACGTAGGTGGGGGTGGATTGAGTTTACGGAGTTGGGACCTGGGAGGTCATCCAGCCGGACCCCTGTCTTTGCAAAGGGAGCAACTTCCAGAGAGAGGGGGCGTTGCCTCTGCCCTAACCAACAATCGGGGACATTTCTGTGGTTTGGATGCTTTTTTATTTTTTTAGACTGTATCGTTTTGGCAATGACCCTGGCGGGTAGATTTGGGGTTTTCAAATTTTCTAATTGAGATAAGGTGCAAATAACTGGTGATTCTTAGCGGGTTCGGGCAAGTGGGGGGGAGGGTTCTAACCCCCTTTCTCTCTCCTCAAGCCAATGAAAAGGGGCTAGTCCTCAAGCTTTCTCAGATTCATGCAGAGAGGAAGGATTGTGGAATCGTGGGATAACAAGAGTTGGAAGGGACCTTGGAGGTCACCTAGTCCAACCCCCGTGTACAGAGAACCCTCCATTTAGGATTTAGTAGTTGAACCCGCAGGGTTGGTTTGTTTTTTTTATCAGGGCGGTCACAAAAGAGGATCTCAGGTGACCGCCCCCAGCTTTTCAAGCTTCCGCATGGCAGTAAAGCAAATGTGTTGATCATCAAGGAAATGAAGTGGTCATTAAGCGAACCCATTATTTGGTAGGAGAGGGGAAAAAGGGACTAAGGAAGGAAGGAATAGAGAGGGAAGGGAAGGAGAAAGGAAGAAAAGGAGAAGGAAGGAATTGAAAGAGGAAGGCATAGAGAGGGAAGGAAGGGAGAAATGAAAGAAGGGAGGAAGAAACGAAGGAAGGAATAGGGAGAAAGGGAGAGAGAAAGGAAGAAGAATATAGAGAATGGAGAAAGGAATAAAGACAGAAGGGAGGAAAGAAGGGACTAAGGAAGGAAGGAATAGAGAGGGAAGGAAGGGAGAAAGAGGGAAGATGAAAGGAAGGAATAAATAGGGAAGGAGGGAGGGAGGAACTAAGGAATAGAGAGGGAAGGGAAGGAGAAAGGAAGAAAAGGAGAAGGAAGGAATTGAAAGAGGAAGACAGAGAGGGAAGGAAGGGAGAAATGAAAGAAGGGAGGAAGAAATGAAGGAAGGAATAGGGAGAAAGGGAGAGAGAAAGGAAGAAGAATATAGAGAGAATGGAGAAAGGAATAAAGACAGAAGGGAGGAAAGAAGGGACTAAGGAAGGAAGAGAAGGGAGGAAGGAATAAAGAGAAGATGGGAGGAAGGAAGGAATAGAGAGGGAAGGGAGGAAAGGGAAGAAAAGGAGAAAAAGGGAGGAAGGAGAGCAAAGAGAAAGTGAGGGTAGGAGGAAAGAATATTTATCTCTCTCTCTCTCTCTCTCTCTCTCTCACACACACACACACACACACACTTTGCCCAGCCACTGCTTCCCAACTGCCCTCCTCTCTCCCCCTGCTGGTTGGGCGATGGCCACCATGCTGTACCCCCGGGAGGAGAAGCTGGAGAAGATGAGCCAGGACGAGATCGTGCTGGGCACCAAGGCCGTGGTGCAAGGCCTGGAGACGCTGCGCAGCGAGCACCACTCCCTCCTGGCCGCTTTGCTGGACACCGTCAGCCGCCTGGAACCGCCGCCACAACAGCTACCGCACGAAAGCAGCGCTGCCCAAGAGAAGGCCCTGCTCCTGAGGAAGTCCCTGGAGGCCATCGAGCTGGGCCTCGGAGAAGCCCAGGTACCTCCCGCTTTCTTTCTTTCTTTCTTTCTTTCTTTCTTTCTTTCTTTCTTTCTTTCTTTCTTTCTTTCTTTCTTTCTTTCTTTCTTTCTACCTACCTATCTATCTATTTATCTATCTATCTATCTATCTCTATACCTCTATCATCTATCTCTAATCTATCTCTAATCCTTTCCTGCGCTATCTATCTATTTCCACCTTTCCTGCCTTCCTATATATCTATAAATTTAGACTTAGAGTAACTTTATTGTCACTTTAAATGTACCCTAATCGGCATACATTAAAATGTAATTTCATTGCATGACAGCTCTCAAAGGGTTGTTGCCTCCACTATAACAACATTATACATTATACACACACACACACACACACACACACACAGTATAAGATAGATAGATAGATAGATAGATAGATAGATAGATAGATAGATAGATAGATAGATAGATAGATATTCTTAAGTTTTCGCGGGTACTTACATGTATGGTATTCGGCTTTGTTCGAGTATTTTCCCACATCATTATAGTTGTGCTTTTAAAGTTGTAGCAACGTTTCGGCAGAATCTCATCTGCCATCATCAGGCTTCTGTATTGGGTTCGTCTGTGAGTCAGTTTTAAATTTAAATCTGAAACCACTGTAAAAGTCTGACTCACAGACGAACACAATACAGAAGCCTGATGATGGCAGATGAGATTCTGCCGAAACATTGCTACAACTTTAAAAGCACCACTACAATGACGTGGGAAAATACCCAAACAAAGCCAAATACCATACATACATACATACAAATAAATATAAACTTTGCAAGCAGAATCCTGGCCGGAGTCCCCTTTAAACAAGATCGATGAATCTGGGGGGTTTTTTTTGTTTGTTGTTGTTGTTCCTGGTGCCAGGTGATCATCGCCCTCTCCAGCCACCTGAGCGCCGTGGAATCGGAGAAGCAGAAGCTCAGAGCTCAGGTACGGCGCCTTGTGCAGGAAAACCAGTGGCTGCGGGACGAGTTGGCCGCCACCCAGCACAAGCTGCAGCGGAGCGAACAGTCGGTGGCTCAGCTGGAAGAGGACAAGAAACACCTGGAATTCATGAACCAGATTAAAAAGTTCGACGAGGACGTCTCCCCTTCGGTAGGTGGTTTTTCTCCCCACCTTTTTAACCTACCTGTTCAGAGCAGGTGGCCTCCTCTGGCTTTGCCATCCAAGCCTGGAACCCAGGCCGAGAGGGAAAAGTGTTGGGTTGAGATGCTACCGTATCGACTCTTAGTCCTTCTAATGAAAAGAAGGATTAGGGGGGACACCATAGCAGTGTTTAAATATTTGAGGGGCTGCCCCAAAGAAGAGGGGGGGTCAACTTATTCTCCAAAGCCCCAGAAAGCAGGACGAGAAGCAACGGATGGAAATTAATCAAGGAGAGAAGCAACCTAGAACTAAGGAGGGATTTATTGAAATTTAGAACAATTAACCAGTGGAACTGCTTGCCACCAGAAATTGTGGGTGCTCCAACACTGGAGGTTTCTTCCAAAGAGACTGGACAGCCATTTTGTCTGAAATGGTCTATTATCTCCTGCTTGAACCAGGGGGTTGAACTAGAAGACCTCTAAGGCCCCTTCCAACTCTGTTATTCTGAGATGGGAATAAGGAGGTCCGTCTTTTTCCTACTCCCTTGAAAGTGAATGCCAGTTGTTGTTTTTTTTAATTTCCTTCCTTTTTTTTTTTTTTTGCCCAGGATGAGAAGAATGGCGAGGCAGCAAAAGATACCTTGGACGATCTATTTCCTAACGACGATGACCAGGGTCCAGGTAAACTTCAGAAGGCTCTGAATTCATGGTTAAGCAGAGCAGCTGTGAAGCGAGACAAGAAGGATGATTACGGGGCTGGAGGCTAAAACCTACAAAGCAGAAATTAGGCACGCCTGATTTCATGATCAGAAGGACCAAGGGTGACAGGATAGCAATATTTCATGCCTTCAAGAAGAGGGAGTCAAGCTATTCTCCAAAGCCCCTGAAGGCAGGACAAGAAGCAACTTGGAATTAAGGAGAAACTTCCTGAAAGTTCAAACTATTAACCAGTGGAACCGCTTGCCTCCAGAAATTGTGCGTGCTCCAACACGGGAGAAGAGACTGGACAATCCTTTTCCCAGAATGGTAGAAGGTCTCCTGATTGAACGGGGTTGGACTAGAAGACCTTCAAGGTCCCTTCCAATTCTGTTATTCTATTGTTTTGTGCTTTTTTTTTCAATTAAGATTTTATTGGTTTTTAAAAACAAACATAAACAGACAAAACATAAAAACATCAGGCTATCTTCCATAGGTGTACACACAGTGTGCCGGTTGGTTTACAAATGGTTTTGTGCTTCCATTTTGTAGTCTTCAATTACAATTACGTTACATATAATCTCATATTGTCAATCAAAAACTAAATACCTTAGTATCATTATTAATCATTTGTCTATACTTTTATTCATTCCTGTTTTACAAGATAACCATAATTTACTTAATTTATTGTATAGCAGTTCATATTATCACCCCAAATCTATCCTAAAATCATTTTGTAGTTATAATTTTTTAAAAGGTACATCTTTATATATTTATTATTTTCTAAAAAATCTACATATTTCATTACTTTATTACTAACCATTGACAGAAAAGATCCCAAATTTTATAAAATTGTTTATCCTCTTGTTCTCTAATTTCAAATGTCAATCTACTCATTTCAGCACATTCCAATATTTTCTTAATGATTTCCTCCTGTGATGGTATCTTCTCATTTTTCCAGTTTTTAGCAAATACAATCCTAGCCGCTATTGTTTTGTGCTTTTATAAGTCGAGGGCCAGCTGTTATATCTGCCGGGGAAATAACACTTGTGGGCTCCTTCCAGCTGGTGAATCCGCGATCTCTGTCCTCTTGCAGGGCCAACCCACCACAGCGGAGAGTCGGCAGCCCAGCAGGGCGGTTACGAGATCCCGGCCCGTCTACGGACCTTGCACAATCTGGTGATCCAGTACGCTTCCCAGGGGCGCTACGAAGTGGCCGTCCCGCTCTGCAAGCAAGCTTTGGAGGACCTTGAGAAAACCTCAGGCCACGATCACCCCGATGTGGCGACAATGCTGAATATTCTCGCGCTGGTGTACAGGTGTGGAAGTCAATGTGTGTGTGTGTGAACTCACAAAATATTTCTCTGGCCTTTTGAGACTTGCCAACAGAAAGGGAGGGAGGAGCAGTGCAGCAGCTTGCAAACCGAAAGTGCATTCCATAAATAGTTTTTCAAAAATAGTAACTAGACGACTGAAGTTTCTGCCCCCAGCAAATATCGAACTGGAGAACGTGATGGATGACTCTGGGCTATGGAGGTGTCCCATTGGAGAATATGAATTATGATACACACAGGAGGTGGGGGAGAAAACTAGGGTCAAGGGTGACAGTGAAGGATGTGCCTCTGAGTCAGCTACACCCAGGCAGTGCCAGCACGTTGACTCTCAATAAATCCTTTTTTAAGTTTTGGAAGATTGGCTCGAGACTTGGTCTCCAAAGACAGTAACATTTTGTGGACTTCAGCTCCCAGAATTCCCCAGCCAGCACCCGCTTCCTTTCTTCAGGTCGTGAATCAAAGACACTAATCCGTGTTTTCCTTCCCGCCAGAGACCAAAATAAATACAAGGAAGCCGCCCACCTTCTCAATGATGCTTTGGCTATCCGGGAAAAGACCTTGGGAAAAGATCACCCAGCTGTGAGTGCGAGCTGGGGACCCTTCCTGTCACTCTGGTTGAAGGATTTAAAGACTGCATAGTCTTCCATTTATTTATTTTAGTTTAATTCCATTCCTCTCCTTCCCTTCTCTTCCCCTTCTTTCTTTCTTTCCTTTCTTTCTATTATTTCTTTCCTTCCTTCCTTCCATTTCTCTTCCTTTCATTATCCTCTCCTTCCTCTCTCTCTCCCTCCCTCCTTCTTTCCTTTCTTCCATTTCTTTCTTCATTATCCTCACCTTCCTTCCTTTCATCCATCCATCCATCCATCCACCCATCCAATTTAAGCAATAAACAGCATGGTTAGCCAACAAAACAGGGATAACCAAACGGATACCCGACAGACGTGCCATTAAAAACTTTTCACAGTTGTGGTCAATATTTCCTACCCTTTTCCTAGCCTCTCTTGGATTTTATAGAAGAGGTTCTTTAGGTTTTCTTGGTGTTAAGTATAAGATTATGTTCTTTACACCACCATGTCTTTCCTTGTACTTCCTTTTCATAACCAGGCTCATTGTTCTTACTAACGAGCCCCACCACTGTTGTGTCGTCTACAAATTTAATAATTGTGTTGGTGTTTCACAATCAGGTGGCTGCCACACTCAACAACTTGGCTGTCTTGTACGGGAAACGAGGGAAATATAAGGAAGCCGAACCTCTGTGCAAGAGGGCCCTGGAGATTCGTGAGAAGGTATTTGTTCTGCTTCTTAAATTTGCACGCCGCCCGTTTTATTGTCAAGGCTACTGTGGGTGACTTCTTAAGTCTCAGAGATCCTTGGCAAGAACAAAAAATATTTTGGGTGCGGGAGTCGAAGGGACAGGCTGAGGGTGTCTGTAAAATGTCTTAAGTGTCTTACAAGATGCCGGAGAAGAAGCATGACAAGATTCACCAAAAAGTTAATAAGAGTTGAAATTCTAAAAAGGAAAAGAGATGATGGATAGATCGAGAAATTTTTTTTTAACACGGTGCTTATTTTATTAAGTGTTAGGAAAAGGAGGTAGAAAGTAGAAATTGGGAAAATGGTATTATGTATACTGAAATATAATATAATCTATCTATCTATCTATCTATCTATCTATCTATCTATCTATCTATCTATCTATCTATCTATCTATCTAGTCTGTCTGTCTGTCTGTCTATCTATCTATCTATCTATCTATCTATCTATCTATCTATCTATCTATCTATCTATCTATCTAATCTATCTAATCTATTTATCTATATGCAAAATGCCCCTCATGCATCATCACAAAATTTCCAGAACCGTAAAGCCTACAAACTTGAAATCTGGCACGTAGGTTTCTCTTGGCTTCTAGGTGCTCAATAAGAAAGGATTTTTCCAAATAGCCATCAGAGCATTAGTATTTCATATATTATTATTATTAACACGCTCTGATGCTCAGGAGTTCTTCTCCCCCTCCCCACCTGGAAAGAAATCTCTTCCAAAGGCAAAACACAAGCAGAGGAGAGGAGGTTCAGTTTCAGAGCACCAAGCAGCTTTAGTCCAGAACAGTTGAGCTAAGCCACGCCCAGGCTCCTTGCTGTCTCCTTCTTGCTCACACAGCAAATACTCTTTCAGTTTCCAAACAGCCCTCAACTCTCACACACTGACAGGATGCTTGCCAGATGAATACCGATGGATGCCAGTAGGCAGAGGCAGAATGTTTCTTTCCTTATTTTCCTCCCCAAAAACTAAGCCCCACCACATAGTTTTGTAGTGAAGCACAGATATCCAGCTCGTAGGACATATTATAATTACTATGTATACACAAATGTTAGAAGTTGAAATACTATGGCTGTGTATATTTAAATGGTACTATCATTGGTAGAATTTAAATGGTACTATCGTTATTAGAATTAGCTGTCAGGGCTCCGACAAATCCATCCCCATTCAAATCATAAGTCTATAACCGCATCTCTCGAGTAAAAAAAAAAAAATGATTTATTAGGAGTGACCATGTTGACGTTACGTGGGTGCAGCCGACACTGAGATGCATCATTCATTTCCCCCTTGACCCCCTGGATCCCACCCCCTGGATCTATATTCTCCAATGGGACACATCCATAGCCAAGAGTCATCAATCATCCTCTCCCGTAATCATCTTACGCGCCAACAGCTTCGGCTGCCTATCAATTATCTGAAGCCTTTGAGGAATGCACTGTTTCCCTTCCACTCTCTTTCTGCTGGCAACTAAAAAGACCAAAGAAGTGTCTTTTTGCTGACATTAGAATTATTCAAATGTATGTAAAATACATTGACCCGGACAGTACACTGCTCACCAAGCACTTTTGGATGTTAAAGAAAAAAATGATAAATAAAATTAGATACAAAACATGTCTCGAGTGCCACCTTCTTTCTCCTTCCAGGTGCTTGGAAAGTACCACCCCGATGTAGCCAAACAGCTGAACAATCTGGCCCTCCTTTGCCAAAACCAGGGGAAGTACGAGGAAGTCCAGTACTATTACCAGCGGGCCCTAGAGATCTACGAATCCCGCCTGGGCCCCGACAATCCAAACGTAGCCAAAACGAAGAACAACCTGGTGAGTTGGGGCTTTGAGAGAGTCAGAGAGGAGGAGGAGAGCTCAGAGGGAAACAGAACACCAGACAAACAGTCAAGCAGACAGTCAATCACCTTAATCAAGGAATTTGCAAGGAAAAAAATTTTTTCACCCACTAAGCTTGGCAGGGCACACTATGGTGTATAAACAGGCAGTAAACCCCACACTCCCTAACTCTGTTGATGTTACCTAGTTGGGTAAACAAACAAGGAAACACACTGTTCCTTTAAAGGGGAACGTTGTTAGCTCGGGGTTGAAACGAGGGGGTCTTAGGTGCCCTCTTGAGCTTGATGGTTTTCTTGCCGACGTTTCGTGACCCAACTTGGTAACATCATCAGTACTAGAAGGGAATGTGGACTGGGCTGTCCTTGGATGCCCTCTGAGCTTGATGGTTTTCTTGCCGACGTTTCGTGACCCAACTTGGTAACATCATCAGTACTAGAAGGGAATGTGGACTGGGCTGTCCTTGGATGCCCTCTGAGCTTGATGGTTTTCTTGCCGACGTTTCGTGACCCAACTAGGTAACCTCATCAGTGCTAGGGTTATGAAATGCCCTGCAAGAAAACAAGGAGGCTCAGAGAGCACCAAGGACTCTGCACTCCTCTTCCTCCCTCCTTTTCCTCTTCCACTCCACAAACCCTTCTCCCTTCTCCCACTGATGATGTTACCTAGCTGGGTCACGAAATGTCTACAACAAAACACCAAGAAGCCCACACCGTTCCTTAAAAATATAACTTATGCTTGAGCAGTTTGGGTGCAAAGTTTTTAGGCAGTTGCGATGGCATCGTTATATTAGTTTCATCATTTTTTAATTGCTTTTTAATATATATATATATAAATATAAACACATATTTTTTTATATTCTCGTAAGCCGCCTTGAGTCGCCGTGTGCGAATAGGCGGCAATATAAATTATAAATACATATTTTTTTTATATTCTTGTAAGCCACCTTGAGTCGCCGTGTGCGAATAGGCGGCAATATAAATTATAAATACATATTTTTTTTATATTCTCGTAAGCCGCCTTGAGTCGCCGTGTGCGAATAGGCGGCAATATAAATTATAAATACATATTTTTTTAATATTCTCGTAAGCCGCCTTGAGTCGCCGTGTGCGAATAGGTGGCAATATAAACTATAAATACATATTTTTTTAATATTCTCGTAAGCCGCCTTGAGTCGCCGTGTGCGAATAGGCGGCAATATAAACTATAAATACATATTTTTTTTATATTCTCGTAAGCCGCCTTGAGTCGCCGTGTGCGAATAGGCGGCAATATAAACTATAAATACATATTTTTTTAATATTCTCGTAAGCCGCCTTGAGTCGCCGTGTGCGAATAGGCGGCAATATAAATTATAAATACATATTTTTTTTATATTCTCGTAAGCCGCCTTGAGTCGCCGTGTGCGAATAGGCGGCAATATAAACTATAAATACATATTTTTTTTATATTCTCGTAAGCCGCCTTGAGTCGCCGTGTGCGAATAGGCGGCAATATAAATTATAAACACATATTTTTTTTATATTCTCGTAAGCCGCCTTGAGTCGCCGTGTGCGAATAGGCGGCAATATAAACTATAAATACATATTTTTTTTATATTCTCGTAAGCCGCCTTGAGTCGCCGTGTGCGAATAGGCGGCAATATAAATTATAAATACATATTTTTTTTATATTCTCGTAAGCCGCCTTGAGTCGCCGTGTGCGAATAGGCGGCAATATAAATTATAAACACATATTTTTTTTATATTCTCGTAAGCCGCCTTGAGTCGCCGTGTGCGAATAGGCGGCAATATAAACTATAAATACATATTTTTTTTATATTCTCGTAAGCCGCCTTGAGTCGCCGTGTGCGAATAGGCGGCAATATAAATTATAAACACATATTTTTTTTATATTCTCGTAAGCCGCCTTGAGTCGCCGTGTGCGAATAGGCGGCAATATAAACTATAAATACATATTTTTTTTATATTCTCGTAAGCCACCTTGAGTCGCCGTGTGCAAATAGGCGCAATATAAATTATAAATACATATTTTTTTTATATTCTCGTAAGCCACCTTGAGTCGCTGTGTGCAAATAGGCAGCAATATAAATTATAAATACATATTTTTTTATATTCTTGTAAGCCGCCTTGAGTCGCCCGTGTGCAAATAGGCGCAATATAAATTATAAATACATATTTTTTTTATATTCTCGTAAGCCGCCTTGAGTCGCCCGTGTGCAAATAGGCGCAATATAAATTATAAATACATATTTTTTTTATATTCTCGTAAGCCACCTTGAGTCGCCCGTGTGCGAATAGGCGGCAATATAAATTATAAATACATATTTTTTTTATATTCTCGTAAGCCGCCTTGAGTCGCCGTGTGCGAATAGGCGGCAATATAAACTATAAATACATATTTTTTTTATATTCTTGTAAGCCGCCTTGAGTCGCCGTGTGCGAATAGGCGGCAATATAAATTATAAACACATATTTTTTTTATATTCTCGTAAGCCGCCTTGAGTCGCCGTGTGCGAATAGGCGGCAATATAAACTATAAATACATATTTTTTTTATATTCTCGTAAGCCGCCTTGAGTCGCCGTGTGCGAATAGGCGGCAATATAAATTATAAATACATATTTTTTTTATATTCTCGTAAGCCGCCTTGAGTCGCCGTGTGCGAATAGGCGGCAATATAAATTATAAACACATATTTTTTTTATATTCTCGTAAGCCGCCTTGAGTCGCCGTGTGCGAATAGGCGGCAATATAAACTATAAATACATATTTTTTTTATATTCTCGTAAGCCGCCTTGAGTCGCCGTGTGCGAATAGGCGGCAATATAAATTATAAACACATATTTTTTTTATATTCTCGTAAGCCGCCTTGAGTCGCCGTGTGCGAATAGGCGGCAATATAAACTATAAATACATATTTTTTTTATATTCTCGTAAGCCACCTTGAGTCGCCGTGTGCAAATAGGCGCAATATAAATTATAAATACATATTTTTTTTATATTCTCGTAAGCCACCTTGAGTCGCTGTGTGCAAATAGGCAGCAATATAAATTATAAATACATATTTTTTTATATTCTTGTAAGCCGCCTTGAGTCGCCCGTGTGCAAATAGGCGCAATATAAATTATAAATACATATTTTTTTTATATTCTCGTAAGCCGCCTTGAGTCGCCCGTGTGCAAATAGGCGCAATATAAATTATAAATACATATTTTTTTTATATTCTCGTAAGCCGCCTTGAGTCGCCCGTGTGCAAATAGGCGCAATATAAATTATAAATACATATTTTTTTATATTCTCGTAAGCCTTGAGTCGCCCGTGTGCAAATAGGCGCAATATAAACTATAAATACATATTTTTTTTATATTCTTGTAAGCCGCCTTGAGTCGCCGTGTGCGAATAGGCGGCAATATAAATTATAAATACATATTTTTTTTATATTCTCGTAAGCCGCCTTGAGTCGCCGTGTGTGAATAGGCGGCAATATAAACTATAAATACATATTTTTTTTATATTCTCGTAAGCCGCCTTGAGTCGCCGTGTGTGAATAGGCGGCAATATAAACTATAAATACATATTTTTTTAATATTCTCGTAAGCCGCCTTGAGTCGTCGTGTGCGAATAGGCGGCAATATAAATTATAAACACATATTTTTTTTATATTCTCGTAAGCCGCCTTGAGTCGCCGTGTGCGAATAGGCGGCAATATAAATTATAAACACATATTTTTTTTATATTCTCGTAAGCCGCCTTGAGTCGCTGTGTGCGAATAGGCGGCAATATAAATTATAAACACATATTTTTTTTATATTCTCGTAAGCCGCCTTGAGTCGCCGTGTGCGAATAGGCGGCAATATAAACTATAAATACATATTTTTTTTATATTCTCATAAGCCGCCTTGAGTCGCCGTGTGCGAATAGGCGGCAATATAAATTATAAATACATATTTTTTTAATATTCTCGTAAGCCGCCTTGAGTCGCCGTGTGCGAATAGGCGGCAATATAAATTATAAATACATATTTTTTTTATATTCTCGTAAGCCGCCTTGAGTCGCCGTGTGTGAATAGGCGGCAATATAAATTATAAATACATATTTTTTTTATATTCTCGTAAGCCGCCTTGAGTCGCCGTGTGCGAATAGGCGGCAATATAAACTATAAATACATATTTTTTTTATATTCTCATAAGCCGCCTTGAGTCGCCGTGTGCGAATAGGCGGCAATATAAATTATAAATACATATTTTTTTTATATTCTCGTAAGCCGCCTTGAGTCGCCGTGTGCGAATAGGCGGCAATATAAACTATAAATACATATTTTTTTTATATTCTCATAAGCCGCCTTGAGTCGCCGTGTGCGAATAGGCGGCAATATAAATTATAAATACATATTTTTTTTATATTCTCGTAAGCCGCCTTGAGTCGCCGTGTGCGAATAGGCGGCAATATAAATTATAAATACATATTTTTTTTATATTCTCGTAAGCCGCCTTGAGTCGCCGTGTGCGAATAGGCGGCAATATAAATTATAAATACATATTTTTTTATATTCTCGTAAGCCGCCTTGAGTCGCCGTGTGCGAATAGGCGGCAATATAAACTATAAATACATATTTTTTTTATATTCTCGTAAGCCGCCTTGAGTCGCCGTGTGCAAATAGGCGGCAATATAAATTATAAATACATATTTTTTTATATTCTCGTAAGCCGCCTTGTGTCGCCCGTGTGCAAATAGGCGCAATATAAATTTCCAAATTTACAAACTTCACAAAAGAGAGGTGCCCATGTGAGCTACTTCTGCTCTTCCTCCTCTTCCTCCTATGATGTGACCCCCTAGAAAACCAATCTGCAAATTGTGGCAAAAATGAGTTTGGGCGTTTGCGGGGGAGAGGCAGTCGTTCCCCCCCCCAAAAAAAAAATAAATAAATAGACAAACCAAGACGGTTGAAAGCAATACACTTGGCTTGCTCCTCTTAACCCCTGGATTGTATAATCCTTGCAGGCCTCTTCTTACATCAAGCAAGGAAAATACAAGGAAGCCGAGACTCTCTACAAGGAGATCCTGACCCAGGCGCACGAGAGGGAATTCGGATCGGTCAACGGTGAGCGTGGGAAGGAGGATTTTCACCCATTGGGAGGGCAAACTTTGACACAGATGGCAGAGCCCGGCCGAGGACTTCTACCTAGAAGCCTGGAAAAACAGCTAGGGTGGTGCGCAAGGGATTGTGTGGGTGTCTAGGTGTGTGTTTAAAAGAGAGCAAAGAGGCTTATTCCACGGAGGAAGAATCCTCTTGGCTCACTTTGGGGGAGACAGTTTGGTCTAGTGGTTAAGGCACCAGGCGGTGTGGCCCGTCGGCCCACTAGATTTCCTGCCCCCCCCCACACTTTTAGCTCTGGAAGGATATGGGTTGAATTTTAATTCTAGAAGGGTCTCTCTCCCTCTCTCTCTCTCTCTTTTTCTCTCTTTCTCTCTTCTCTCTTTTTCTATTTCTCTCTTTCTCTTTCTGTTTCTATTTCTCCCTCTCTCTTTCTCCCTCTCTCGTCTCTCTTTTTCTATTTTTCCCTATTACTGTCTCTATTTCTCTCTGTCTCTGTCTCTCTCTCTCCCCACTCCCTCTCTCCCTCTCCCTCTCTCTCTTTTTCTCTCTTTGTTTTTCTGTCTTTCTCTTTCTCTGTCTTTTCTCTCTTTTTGCATTTCTCTCTTTCTCTTTCTGTTTCTATTTCTCCCTCTCTCTTTCTCTCTCTCTTTTCTCTCTTTTTCTGTTCTTCTCTGTTACTGTTTCTATTTCTCCCTGTCTTTCTCTCTTTCTCTTTTTCTTTCTCTTCTCTCTTATTCTCTTTTTCTCTCTTTCTCTTTCTCTTTGTCTCTCTTTCTTCCCCTTCTCTTTTTCTCATTCTCGTTCTCTTGTTCTCGTTCTCTCTCTGTCTGATTTCTCTTAACCCCCTTCCTGCAAGGGGCTCTGCTACCCAAAGCAACATAATGGTGTGCGTATTCCCAACAGCAGATCTTGGGCAGACCTGATGCGTGAACTCCGACATCCCCTGGGCTGGGCCGAAAACTCCTGTTTTTCCAGCCAGGGTGACTCACTCAGCCGTATCCTGCATGGTCCCTTTTGCTTAGTCATTTTCCTGTCTTAGGTGTGCTGATCCCTGGTGAGCAGGGATCGATGAGCTCAGCTCAAAGGGAATGTTGCACAACCCGAATTTCAGCCAGATTGTGGGTTCAGCTTCCCATCCAGGTTCGCACAACGGACCAAGTTACAGCCACTTGGGCTCGGCCTCCTGTGCGAAGCTGGGAGCCTTAAAACCAGGAATGATGGTTTAGTGTTATAGATAGGGCCTCAGCTTACAACCTCTTGTGGTTTGCCGGCAGCCAGTTCAGGCAGCAGCAGAATTGGACAGTGGGGAAGAACGGGGACCAGGCAAGGAGTCTGGAGAGGACTCGGATGAGGGTCCGGCATCCGATGCAGAGAGGGGACCAGGACCATCTGGGAGTGGGGTGCAGACTCCGGAGCCTTTGTAGTCTGGCAGCAGCAAGGCAGAGGAACGAGAGGAGCCTGTTCCCAGTGTGCATATGTGCAGAACTGCCAGAAGGCAAGAGCAGCTAAGACAAAAGGGGCGACTCAGGAGTAAGACTTGGAGGTGATTGCCCCTCCCATAAGGTCTAAAGGACAGGCAAAGGTAGGGAAACCTTTGCAGGAAGCAACGTCATTCGATCGGTTCAGAGTCTTTATTGAAGCTTTGTGTACTTCGGTTGGTTTTTTTTCCTAGTTCATTTGATATTTCTGTTATTGGCTTCACTTCACAGGAAAGAAAGGTGGGTGTTTATCTCAAGGGACTGTTTGAGATTCATTGCCGGCTAGGAATGAAAACAATTCCCAGCGTTGCAATAAAACAAGACTTGTTTTTAAAATAAGCGTGTGCGTAATTCCGGTCCCGGAGGCCTTGGTCAGCACAGAATTAGGGTTTAGTGTTATAGATGAGGCCTCGACTTACAACCATTCGTTTAGTGACTGAGGTTACATTGGCACTGAAAAAGGTGACTTGGGACCGGTCCTTGTTCTCATGACCGTCGTAACTCACATTGTTCAGACATCTTGGCAGCTGGCCTATATTTATGACTGTTGCAGGATCATATCAGCACGGGGCCGCCATCTGCGACCTTCTGACAAGCAAACCCAATTGGGAGGGCATTAGATCCACTTAATGACCATATGTTTCCCTTTACAACTTGCGGAGGTTCCCTTAACAGCCGTGGCCAACCAACAACAACAACAAAAAAGCCTGTGAAATTGGAAGTGATTCCTTAAAAACCAAGTTTGTGCCGAGAAGCAGAAACCCTGAAACTAACTGTAGTCGTAAGTGGAGGACTCCGTGCTAACCTAGCCAAAAGGCGGTTCAGACAATAAATAATTAAGCCAGCGAGCGTCTGCATAGGTAAACCAGGTTATAAATGAACCTGCTGAGGTAGCAAACCAGGTTAAAAGTCAAAGCAGCCTCCCCAATGCAAGTCTTACCGCGCCGTTGAACCAATCGCAGCGCCGATGCCTCGAATTTTTCGAACCCATGTTCTTTGCTTCTCTACAGGTGACAATAAACCCATCTGGATGCACGCCGAGGAACGGGAAGAATGTAAGGTAGTTTGGGGTTTGGCACAGAGTTCAAAAGCCAGCTTGTTTTAAACCCAGGATTTGGGGATTCTTGCTTGGCCGGGGGTGGGTGGGTGTGGGTTGGACTAGATGACCTACGAGATCCCTTCCAACACTGATGATCTGTTATCTATTTTTGTTAATCTTGTTTCCCCCGCTCCAGGATAAGTACCGAGAAAACAGCGCCCCTTACAGAGAGTACGGCAGCTGGTACAAAGCCTGCAAGGTGGACAGGTGAGTGGGGAAAGCAGACCATTGAATCGGATGGGAGAGAATTGGCTTTTCAGGAAGTGGGTGGACGGTGGCATCAGAACCACGAGGTTTGTCTGTTTGTGCATCCCATCCCAATAAGCCGACTTCGGGATCCGTCTGGTGATGTAGACGCCGCTTGGAGTGGCCATAAACCTTGAGCCGGGTGGCAAAAAACGATTGGACAGCCGTTTGGTTCCACGTGGTATATTTAGGATCTTGGGCTTGGGCTAGAAGACCTCAAAGGTCCCTTCCAATTCTTTCATTCCCTTCTTTCTTTCCTTCTTTCTTTCTTTCCTTCCTTCCTTCCCTTTCTTCCTTTTTTCCTTTCCTTCCTTCCTTCCTTCCTTCCTTCCTTCCTTCCTTCCTTCCTTCTCTTCCTTCCTTCTCTTCCTTCCTTCCCTTCCTTCCTTCCTTCCTTCTTTTCCTTCCTTCCTTCCCTTCCTCCCTCCCTTCCTTCCTTCCTTCCTCCCTCCCCTCCCTCCTTCCCTCTCTTCCTTCCTTCTTCCTGCTTCCACCCTTCCTTCTCTTTCCTTCCTTCCTTCCTTCCTTCCTTCCTTCCTTCCTTCCTTCCTTCCTTCCTTCCTCCCTCCCTCCCTCCCTCCCTTCCTCCCCTCCCTCCTTCCCTCCTTCCCTCTCTTCCTTCCTTCTTCCTGCTTCCACCCTTCCTTCCTTCCTTCCTTCCTTCCTTCCTTCCTTCTCTTCCTTCCTTCTTTTCCTTCCTTCCTTCCCTTCCTCCCTCTCTTCCTTCCTTCCTTCTTTCTGCTTCCACCCTTCCTTCCCTTCCTTCCTTCTTTCCTTTCCTTTCCTTTCCTTTCCTTTCCTTTCCTTTCCTTTCCTTTCCTTTCCTTTCCTTTCCTTTCCTTTCCTTCCCTTCCTTCTTTTCCTTCCTTCCTTCCTTCCTTCCTTCCTTCCTTCCTTCCTTCCTTCCTTCCTTCCTTCCTGCTTCCACCCTTCCTTCCTTTCCTTTCCTTTCCTTTCCTTTCCTTTCCTTTCCTTTCCTTTCCTTCCTTCCTTCCTTCCTTCCTTCCTTCCTTCCTTCCTTCCTCCCTCCCTCCCTCCCTCCCCTCCCTCCTTCCCTCTCTTCCTTCCTTCTTCCTGCTTCCACCCTTCCTTTCCTTCCTTCCTTCCTTCTTCCTGCTTCCACCCTTCCTTCCTTCCTTCCTTCCTTCCTTCCTTCCTTCCTTCCTTCCTTCCTTCCTTCCTTCCTTCCTTCCTTCCTTCCTTCCTTCCTTCCTTCCTTCCTTCCTTCCTAGAAATGTTTTAAGAAGAGATTGGACAGTCGTTTTCCCAACATGGTATATAGGGTCTCCTGCTTGAGCAGTGTTAGCCATTCCAGCGTTCTCGTGATCTGGGCATTTGGCAAGCAGCTTACTTTTGTAAAACCACTGTAGCTCCATTCACTTAACAACGGAACTCGCTTCCCTGACCTCCCCCTGCCTTTGATTCTCTCTCTTCCCCACCCCGCTCCCAGCCTGACCGTCAACGCCACCCTAAAAAGTTTGGGGTCCCTATATCGGCGCCAGGGCAAAGTGGAAGCCGCCGAAACGCTGGAAGAATGTGCCCAAAAGTCGCGTAAACAGGTAAAAGGCCGTTTTGTTCTTTCCATGGGATGAAAATGGGATCACCCAATATAGGTTATCCCATTTTCTCAACTTACAATGGTTTGTTTAATGACTGTTCGAAGCTACAACTGAAAAAAAAAAGACCTGTGATGACACAAAGGGGCGTGGCACAAAAGCAACACAGTCAAATAAAGCAAGAAAAATCCCTTTATTCGCTCCAACTTTGCCCCCAATGTCCAGTTACCTTCAGCTGGAGAAAAACTATTTTGGATTTCCAGCAAAACCTGCCCCCAGTAATGGTAGTACTGGTTGATTGTTCTTGTGCCATTGGTAATTTAACAATACACCGCAATCAGCTGGCTGAATATGAAACTGTATATTCACACTGATTCTTAATATCTCTGGGCCCATAACCAATGTTACGATATGTACAGAGTAACCCTTGAGTACGTAACAAGGATATGCACATGGAAATGTTTATGAGAGTAGTTATGAATAATTATTCAGCCACACGCAGATACACTAAATTGGGTTAGAGTTTACTTTAAGAAACAGCAGAGTCCAATAAACGGTTCTACCTAAAGGGGAGAATGTTAGGAATTTGTCCACCCATTAGTTGGGTTGGCAACATATAAACCAACAATGTATGTTTGTAGCCTAAAAACAAAATCACTGTAATATTCCAATTGGTTGATTGTATTGCAAATTGCCATAAGAGGGAGCTGGAAAAATCATAGCTTGCTCTCTCAGACATTCTGTACCTCTGACATTCTGTTGCTATCTAAGGTTCTCTGTTGTGCTTATACTTTGATATCTTTGTTTACTGTAAATGACAAAGGCAACCGGTAAGAAGACTTTGTCATTGGATATTCTTTGAACTGTAAAACGTATATGACCTGGATTGTTTATTGGACTATGCTATTTCTTAAAGTAAACTTTAACTCAATTTAGTGTATCTTGAGTGTGGCTGCACAGTTATCCATAACTACTCTCATAAAGGTTTCCATGTGCATATCCTTGTTACTCAAGGGTTATTCTGTACATATCATAACAACACAGATTAAATATTTCAACCCTTTCCTGTGTGTTTCCTAGGGCATGGACGCTTTCAACCAGAGCAAAATCGTGGAGCTTCTAAAGGACGGGAACCGTGCCGAACAGCGACTGAACCGCGACGGGGCTCCCGGCACCAGGAAGTGCAAGAACGAGAATGAATCAGAAGAAGGCATAGCTGAATGGTCTGGGGTAAGAGAGAGAGAGAGAGACAGACAGAGGAGAGAGAGAGACAGATGGAAAGGAGAGAGGAGAGAGAGACAGCAGAGACAGAGAGAGGAGAAAGAGAGAGGAGAGACAGAGAGAGAGAAATAGTGATACAGATGGAGAGGAGAGGGAGAGAGAGGAGAGACGGAGACAGAGAGAGAGACCTAATCTACAGAATTTGCTTGTAAAAATGAGGAGAGCAGAAGAAAATTCAACAAATGTAGAATTGAGAGGTTTTGTCTGTGGATGGTTGCTGTGTTCACACATTGCGAAAAAACCCAGGTTCACCTGGAGTTCCAGAACTCACTAAATTGGGTTAAACCGCCAAAAAGATTCAAACCGCATGACAGCTTAGTGCAGTTTCTCAACTTCAGCCATTTTAAAAGGTGTGGGCTTCATCTTTCAGAATTCCCCATCCAGCATGCTGGCTGAGGAATTCTGGGAGTTGAAGTCCATGTATTTTAAAGCATCCTGGATAAGGAATTCTGGGAGTTGAATTCCAGCCATCTTAAAAGTACGTTCGTTGGGGAATTCTGGGAGTTTAAAATCTACATGTCTTAAAGCTTGCCGGCTGAGGAATTCTGGGAGTTGGAAGTCCACAGCTCTTTGAAAGCAAGTTGACTAGAGAATTCTGGGAGCTAAAATCCACGTATCTTAGAGCTTGCTGGCTGGGGGATTCTGGGAGTTGAAGCCCACCCCTCTTAAAGCAGCTGAGGTTGAAAAATACAGGCTTAGCAGAAAGAACACACGAAAAACTCTTGGCCCGTCATATCACCTCGGTGTGTGTTATATTAACGGCTTAATCTGGAAACCCAGCTGTCCCCCAAAGGATCCCCCACCGGGGACTACAACTCCCCAAACTCTGTGCCCTCTGGCTGGGAATTCTGAGAGCAGCAGTCTTGGATCCAATTGAAGGACTGCCATCTCTAGCAACTCCGTTGTTGCCTTCAAAGATGGAGCCAACCTGTGTGCCTTTTGCTTTCCCAGGTGGGCTCCGGAGCCCTGCGCCGCAGCGGCTCTTTCGGGAAACTGCGAGACGCTTTGCGACGGAGCAGCGAGATGCTGGTTAAGAAGCTCCAAGGGAGCAGCCCCCAAGAACCGAGGAACCCTGGGTGAGTTTCCAATTTTGGGGGGATCCGGAACCCCCAGAATCTGACAGCAGCGAGGCAGAGGAATAAGGGGAGCCTGCTCCCAGCCTGCGTGTGAGTGTGCGCAGAGCTGCCAGAAGGCAAGAACAAAACAAAAGGGGCAACTCAGGAGTAAGGCTGGGAGGTGATTGCCTCTCCCATAAGGTCTAAAGGACAGGCAAAGGTGAAGAAACCTTTGCAGGAAGCAAGGTCGTTCACTCTGCTTGGATTAAACCTTGAAGCTCTGTGTGGACTTTGTACTTTGGTTGATATTTTTTTTATAGTTCATTTGACACTTTAGTTGTTGGCAGCCATTCAAAGGAGAGAAAGGTGGGTGCTTATCTCGAGGGACAGTTTGGGACTCATTACCGTCTGGGAATGAACATAATTCCCAGCGTTGAAATAAAGCAAGAGTTGTTTGCCCTAAGCATGGTGCAAATATTGCCGGCCAAAATAAAACAACCAAATTCAGGTTGAAAGAGGGATTTGGGCTTCTCGAATTGCCAGTCACCACTGGTTTTTTTCTCTCTCACTGCAGGATTAAAAGGGCCAGTTCGCTCAACTTCCTGAACAAAAGCGTAGAAGAAGAGCCCAGCCAGGTAACACACCTGCGGGGAAGCTGCCCAACCTTCTCTTTCGGATCGGGCTCCTGTGGGGAAGCTGGCATGGCGGGAGGGGAGCAGCAAGAACTCATTTTCCAACCATGCCAGACACTCTGGGGAGCAGGTTGTGGCCTGTCCCCCTTAACAAAAGCGTCTTCTGATGATCTGGTCTGAGTGGCTGGATTGGAGGGAGGGAGGAGGAATGAAAGGAGAAGAGGGAGGGAGGGAGGGAGGGAGGAGGAGAGACTGGAGAGAGGAAGGGGAAGGAAGGGAGAGACGGAGGGAGGGGAAGAGGGGGGAATAGGTAGGAAGGAAGATGGGAGGAGGGAGGGAGGGGAAGGAAAGATGGGAGGGAAGGGAGGAAAGGGGAAGGAGGAAGGAAGGAGGGAGAGGAAAGGAGGGAAGAAGATGGAAGAAGGGAGGGAAGGAAGGATAGGGAGGAAGGATTGAGGGAGGGAGGGGGAGGGAAGAGGGAAGGGAGGGAGGGGGAAGGAGGGAGAGGAAGGGAAGAAGGAAGGAGAGATGGAGGGAGGGAGATAAAGGGGGGAAGAGGGAAGGGAGGGAGAGAGGGAGAGGAAGGGAAGAAGGAAGGAGAGATGGAGGGAGGGAGGGAGAGAGGGAGGGGGAGGGAAGGAGGAAGGAGAGATGGAGGGAGAGGAGGGAGGGAGAGGAGGGAGATAAAGGGAGGGAAGGAGGAAGGAGAGGAAGGGAAGAAGGAAGGAGAGTTGGGGGAAGGGGAGGGAAGAGAGGAGGAGGGAGAGGAAAGAGAGATGGAGGGAGGATAGGGAAGGAAGGAAGAGGGAGGGGGAGGAAAGAAGGAAGGAAGGTGGGAGGAAGGGAAAAGGAAGGAATGGCAGAGGAGAAGAGGAAGGGGGGGAGAGGAAGGAAGAAGGAGGAGAAGGAAAAGGAAGGAGGGACAAAATCCCCCCAAAACTTGGGCGATGCTGGCATCCCTGCCCCCCTTCAATACCCTCCCTCATCCTCCCTCTCTAGGTCTCCGGCAACCTCTGCGACAGCCGAGGCTTAAGCTCCAGCAACGTCGACCTGCCACGCCGAAGGTCCCTGATGGCGTGACATGGGTGTCGTGTCCCCCCTAACCCGCCACTGTGGCTCGGGCTGGGTCGGGGGACAGGTTCGGAAATCGGGACCACGTCAGGGCTGCTTCGAGCTTCTGCCTGGAGCCTCATCCTCCCACAATTCCCCACCCTGTCAATATTGTGCTCCCACCATTGCAGCCCAGGGGCATAGCGGTACCTCACGTTTCTCCCCCCCCCCTTCGTGGGCGCCACGGGCACCCCACAAGCACGCCATAGCCCCCCACCACCACCACATCCACGGTCTTCCTTCCCTACCTTCCCACCTCCAGCATGCTGCCACCGCATTGCTCCGGCCACCTACTTCTTAAGTCCAGGTGAATGCAGGATGTCTCAATGACGCATCACCACAACACACCAAGAACTGCATTGTGTTGGGGGCCAAGGGATGGACACACACACACACACACACAGACACGAAGCTGCATGATTTGTGAAGGCCTCTTCCCGGGAATGTGGCGGGCAAGGAGCTGTCAAGTCCAAGGAAAATAATAATAATAATAATAATAATAATAATAATAATAATAATAATAATAATAATAATAATAATTTCCTGGAGTTCCTCGTGACATCTTTTGCGCTCCTTTGTTGTAAACCACAGGGTGTAAAATGATCTCAACTAGCAAAGGCCAGGATTTGAACCCACCTCAAAATGTGTTCTTCTTCTAGCAAAGAAGGAATTAGGGACCCCTTGAATGGCTCCCTTCCCACCCTTTGCGGATTAGTGGATCCTTTCTGTTTAGGATCTGTTCAGAGAGAGAGATTCCCCTACCCAGCTCCTCCTCTCTGGAAATCCCTTCCCTCCTCAATCCGCACCGGATTTTTATTTATTATTTAATTTTTATTCCGAGGGGGGAACTGCCTGGATTACGCTACGTCGTTCTGGCGGCCTCGTTGATTCAGGGCCTTGCTTACCAACGGAATAACACCTGTGTCCACGCCAACATCCCTCCTCTCGTTCTTCCCTGCTCCTCTCTTGTCTCTCCCTCCAAATTTGGGTGCAAGGTGGGTTATTAATCAAATTCCCATTGGCTCTCATCTTAAGGGGGGTGGTAGATACCCCTTGTAGACCATCCATCGCCTCCGATGCCCACTAATCTCAGCCTCTTCCTCTGACAGCCTTCCCAGCCATGATGCTTTGCAAGATAAAACAACCCTTTTTTCCTCTCTACCCGCGTTGCTTGGGCATCCATTCAAGCAAGCAACATCCTCATAAATAGCTAAGGATTGAAGCCAAAGGGGTAGAAAACTGGGCTTGAGCAGAAGATCCCAACCAATTTCCAAATGGATTTTCTCTATTCTTGCCTCCTCACTAAAAAATGCTATTTTTTTTTTCTCTTCTGCTGCTTGTAGGGACGGAGAAACACTTCCAAATGGCGTCTTTATATCAGAGGCCATTTCTCTGTTCCTGATGTGTCCCCTGGGAGTGGGGTGGGGGCTGATGGAGAGGAAATAAAGCCCCCCTTTTTTTGGAGGGGGGGGACACCATTGCAGATGCCTCCTGTTTCAAATTCTGCTTTTCAACCTTTGCATTGTGGCAAAAACAAAAATATATGTGCTATTTTAGCTAAACCAGAGGCAGGAAGAAGGGCCCACCCGAGTTAAGCCCCTCACTCTATTGCAAGCCTGTAAGGACGACGGTTCAGTAATTTTTCAGTTTATTATTATTATTTCCCCCACCTCCTTTTCCCAGGATTTCACAAAAGGGCAGGGCTCCGGTAACTTATATGACCTAAATATTGCGTGTGTGTTTGTGAGCACACAGGAGGATCTGTGTGCGAAGAAGAGCTTAACGATTACGTCAGGGGTGGGCTGAAGGGTGTAAAACGAAAGGAATTGTGCTCTGTATTTAATTATGTTGCTCTAGAAATAAAACAGGAATATTCTCTGGTTTGGTCTTTTTTTTTATTATTTTTTCTTTCCCATCCTTTTTTAAAAATTATTATTATTTCCTTCCATTTAAACACGTCCGTTGGAGGCCCTGCAAATTAGAAAATCACAAGTCACCATATGTCTGCTGTAGTGTTTCCTGCCTAGGCAGGGGGTTGGACTAGAAGACCTCCGAGGTCCCCCCCAACTCTGTTATTCTGCTCTTCCTTCCTTCCTCCCTCCCTTCCTCTGATGCTGGAGTTTTTAAAGAAGAGATGGGACAGCCATTTTGTCTGAAGTGTTGTAAGGTTTCCTGGGGGTTGGACTAGAAGACCTTCAAGGTCCCTTCCAAACTCTTGTTATTCTATTCGATTCTAAAATCGTATGAATCTCCCAAGGCTGTTTTTTAGGGAGGCTGACTAAATAATCTCCTCTTGGCACCCAAATTCCATGCAGGAAGCCAATCCATTATTTAAATTTGTGTTTTTAAATTTGTGATTGTGTTTTTAGATGTGTATAAACACACACACACCCTTATGAACACACACCCATGTTATTGTGGAGAGAATGCGGTGACCACACGACCCCGGACGCTGCTATGGTCATAAGTATGACTCAGTTTCCAAGCATCCAAATTTGAGATCATGGGAATGCTGGAATGGTCCTAAGTGTGAAAAACAGCCATAAATCACTTTTTTTCAGTGCTGTTTAGCTTTGGCCACTAAACCAATCATAAGTCGAGGACTATTTAAGAGAGGGAAAACAGGCAACGCCACATATTTTATAACACTATAATAAATAGTTCAAATATTACGTGTAAGTTTGTATATGTAAATGATACAGGTGCCACTAGATTCAGTTAATGCAAAATATTAAAGTAATTTAGGGCACTTAAGGCCTAATTGTTTAAATATTTCACACATATAAACTGAGTGTAAATGGTTGTATAATTCGATCTTATTTAAATAGTTAATAAAATAGAATGTTTAATAACTAATCAAATACATAATTTAATTATATGGCGCCTGCTCTATAATGGCCCCCCTATAATATTAACGGCGCTGAGGTTAGCGCGGCCAGAACTCAATTTCCCAAAGTGCCTCTGGATAGTGGCCACGATGACGCAAAAAAAACCCCACCAAATCCAAGGAGGGCGGGGCGAGAGAAGGATGACGTCAAAAACCGGAAGCCGGAATCTTCATTTCCCGACAGGCCGCGCGCGGCTGAGATTGAGAAAGAGAGAGAAAGAGAGAGAGAGAGAAAACCTGATTTTAAAAGGTTCCTCCTCTTAAAAAAAAAAAAAAAGTCAGCGCGAAAACTACGCCTCCCGGCGTGCCCCGCGCGAGGCTGCGCGTGCGCGGTGATAAAGTCGCCCCTGCGGGGTGAGAGCGGGGGGAGCGGCGGCGGCCATCTTGTGCGAGGAGCGACCGGAGCCGCCAGGCAGGAAGCCCCGAAGGAGGCCGGAGGAAGGAAGGAAGGAAAAAAAAAGAAAGAAAGAAGGAAGGAAAGAAAGAAGGAGAAGCCGACAGCAGAGCCGCTCTCCTGCCCCGCCGCGGAGGAGCCGCCGCCGCCGCCGCCATGAACCCCGAGTAGTGAGTGTCGACCGCCACCGGGGTGGCTCCGTGAGGGAAAGAAGGGAGGGAAAGGGGCTACTTTTACCTCAGTTTCCCTCAGCCAAGCCGGGAAGGACGCCTGCCGGGCCCGCCTGGCTCGTTGACAGCCGGACTACAAGTCACATCCGCCCCGTCCGGGGTTGGGGGTGTCTCCTGAGGGGGAGGACTACACGCCCCATCAGTCGCTTTCCTCCCCCCCCCCGAACCGGAAGAGTTGAGGGTTGCTAAGGGGAGGGTCGCCTTTCCCATCATCCCCAGCCGAGGGAGGGGGGGCTTTGTAACCCCTTCCTCTGTGTGGGGTGGAATTGTGGGCCCCATCGTCCACAGCAGGGGGAGTGTCGTCCCTCCCCCCAATAGTTGGGGGGGTCTGAATGGTGGGCTTGTGACCCATGTTCTACAGCAGGCAGGAAGAGAGGTTTTTTTTGTTGGGAGAATGGGGTTGTGGACCCATCATCCACAGCAGAGTCAATTCCTCCCCCTCCCCTGGAGTTTTTACCCCTTGTTGGGAGAATGGGGTTGTGGACCCATCATCCACAGCAGAGCCAAATGCCTTTCCCCTCCAGAGAGGTTCCTGCTGGGAGGTGGGGGTCACAGCCCCATCACCCACAACCACACCCCCTCTCCGTTGGAGTTGGGTGGCCACAATATTTCAGTAAATAATGAAATTCTCATCTTTTTTGGCTTTCAATTTGTGGAGTTATAACCCCATCATCCCCAGCTGGGCAAAATCCACCCCCTCATGGGTGGCTCAAGACTATTACAGCCCCATCATCCACAGCAAGACCAATTTTTCTCTCCCAACATTGGTCCCTTTTGATTCCCCTGAAAAAGGGATACATTAAATTTATTTTAAAGAAAACCATCATTCCCGATTGACCCAGCCTTATGGATTTATAGTCCAACTCAAGTTGTTTACAAGTTGGTGTAAGCAACTTAACAATTGGAATATTTGGGTCCTTTTCAATGATAGCAAAAGTGACAGAAATATTAGAGACCGAACACTGCAAGAAATTAGATAAGGCGTTTTATATTTATATTTATATATATATACATGTTTTTATATCTTTTTTCAGCTTTTAAAAGTGTTTTTTTTAAAAAAATCTTGTGTATTTTACATTTTTTTACCCTTTCAAATCACTAATGATGGTTTATGAATGTAACACAGGTAGTCCTCGACTTACAACTGTTGGTTTAGTGACGGTTCAGAGTCACAAGGGCCCCGACAAAAGGGACTTGGGACCATTTTTCACACTTAACGACCGCTGCAAGCATCCCCTTGGTCATGTGATCAAAATTCAGAGGCTTGGCAACTCATATTTATGACGGTTGCCGTGTCTTGGGGTCACATGATCCCCTATTGCGATCTCCTGACCAGTGAAGTCAATAGGGAAACCAGATTCACTTAACAACAATGAATCATGGCTGGCTGGGGAATTCTGGGACTTGAAGTCCACAAGTCTTAAAGTTGCAAAGTTTGGAGATCACTGTTTAGTATATAAGGTGGGAATATCACAAAGTCCTTTCCCCGTTGAGCTAAGCCACTTTTCACTTCTCTCTTCCCTTCGATTAATATACCAGAAGGGTGTATAGGGTCTTCTTCCTAAGCAGGGGGTTGGACTAGAAGACCTTCAAGATCCCTTCCAACTCTGTTATTCTGTATTCTGGACTCATGTTTTCCAACTTCCCTACCCCACCCAGGAAATCCCCTTCTCCCATTATACATTTTTAATCATTCCAAACTCTTTCACACATTGGTCAATTTCTTCTGCTCTTTTTTTTTTGTGGTTTTGGGTTGTTGTTGTTTTTTTGTTGCAAAAATCAGGACATTGACATTATTTGCGTTTGTCCTGAGATGCAGAAAACCAGATTGTGGAATCCTTGGTTCTGCTGGGCCTTCTATTAAACACCTTGCATTTCAATGTAAACATTTCTTCTCTTTTCCCCGGCTTGCCCCTCATGTTAAGGGCTACCCTTAATGTGGCTTTTTCAGAGGAAACCCCCCACAAGTGTGAAGCGAATGGATATTTAATGCTCTGTAATTAGAGGTTTTTACAGGATTTGCTTGCCTTTAACATATTTGATCCTCCTGGCATTCTGGTTTAGGAAAGGATGAGCTACAAAGTTCATTTAAGGTGCCTCAGGATGCCTTAAGCGGTTTGTTGTGACAAAATAAACGCCATCCCCTCTTTGAAAGTCAGCTTCTGTGGGACTTAATTTGCCCCTCTGATGAGCACTCGCGTGTTGACACATCGCTTTAAGCCAGGGTGTTAATTTTTGCAAACCACAGGGACCGAGGTCATACAGGCCAAACCAAAATTAAACAATTCAGTCTCTGTTTCCTTCTAAAAATCGCCTTTAGCGCCACCGGATGGGATTATCCAGAGCTATTCCTTGTATTATTTTGTTTGTGTAAATCACTTGCGTATCAGCGGTAGAGGGTTGTTATTTTGCATCAACTTACGGCCACAACAAAGCCTGGGATTTTGGTTGTAAGATGTTACAGTTGTAGGTTGTAAGTCCAGACGTCACTTGACTGGATTTGATTTTATGACTCCTTTTACGATGGTCGTAAAGCCAGGCACAGTGATTGTTCAAATCCAAATTGCAGTGACGTGCCTGCAGGACATTCCTATCTGGTCGTAAACATGAACCAATTGCCCAATGCCCCAAAGGGAATTATGTTACTATGTCTTTTGTCCATGTGTAGTCAAAACTTCAAGACATGAGGGATGGGTAGTAGTTGTAAGTTCGAGGATGGGTTGTAAGTACCTTTTTTTAAGCAAGCCTTAACTTCAAGTAGTCATTATTAAATGTGAACACAAGGCTCTTTTATAAGCCCCACCTTTGTATGAATTCTGTAGATCATAAACCAGTGTTAATAATGAAAATGAAATAGTTGAATAAGGGATTTTTTTTTTAACAACTGCAGATCTACAAAATATCCCAAACCCCCCCCCCCCCCCCCCCAAATCTATTTCTTAATTGCAGGTCCTGGGTAGAAAGTGATGCACAAATTGTGAAACAAACAGGAACGGCTGTGGACAAGATGATAATTATTATTTGTAATGTGATACTTGACCTGTCATTATCAGAGGCAATGCCAGCAACTGGAATGTAGTAGAGGCGTCCGCGGTTATGTACAGGTTGCCCTGGACTTACAACAGCCAGTTTAGTGACCGTTCAAAGTTACAACATCCCTGGGGAAAAAAGTGACTTAAGACCATTTTTCACACTTACTACCGTTGAACTATCCCCGCAGTCACCTGGTCAAAACCCAGTCCCTTGGCAACTGGTTCATATTTATGATGGGCGCAGTATCCCAGAGTGATCCCCTTTTGCGACCTTCTGACAAGCCAAATCCACGGGGAAAGCATGATTCGCTTAATGACCACAGTGGTTTCACTTAACCACCATGGCATGAAAGGTCTTAAAAACGGGGCAAAGCTCACTTTGTCTCCGTGAGAAGCAGAAATGTTGGGCTCAGTTGTTGTCGTAAGTTGAGGACTGCCTGTCCCTGGTCAGGCGCTGCTGCGGGAGATGAGTTGCTCAATCAGCAGAGGCCATCAGATGGATGGGTGAAGGTTACTCCGATGTTGCAAATTCAATCGGGCCAGTAGCAGTCTGACTCACCACCGTCGTTGCTTAATGCCAAGTGATGGGAAGTTGAACTTTACTCACTGTGTGGAAGAGGCAGAGCAAGCACTCTGCAGGAGCTCAGAGGCACAGTGGGCGGATTTGGAGGTGGGCAGGGAGGACTCGGGGGTCATAAAGCAAATTCAGGAATTCCAGAGGCGCTTCTCAGAATATCAAAATTAAGTACTGGTTCGTCTAGTGACGGTTCGAACTTACAACAGCACTGGCAAAAGTGACTTATGACCGTTATTCGCAGTTACGACCCTCGCCTTATCCCTGCAATCAAAATTCAGAGGCTTGACAATTGGTTCATATTTTAGTAAGAATAACAGCCCTGGGGAAAAAAATGACCGAGGACCGTTATTCGCATTTACGACCATTGCAAGCGTCTCTCACAGGATTGAAATTCAGAGTCTTGGCAACCGATTCATATTTATGATGGTTTGCAGTGTCCACGTTGATCCCCTTTTTTGACCTTCTGACAAGCAAAGGCAGTGGGGAAGCCAGACTCATTTAACGACCCGTGTTCCTAACTTAACTGCTGCAGGGATTCGCTTAACGACTGTGGCAAGAAAGGAAGCAAGAATTCGCTTAACAAATGTCTCACTTAGCACCGTAAAATTGGGGGCTCCGTTGGTGGTCATAAGTAGAGAACTACCTGTCGTGGAATCTTGGGCTGTTTCTGCCATAGTTCCACTCTCTTCTGTGGCAAGCTCTGATTCAGGATGTTTTTTGTTGTTGCTTTGAGAAGTGGGGTTACTTCTGCGAGGTGTCCTTTTCCAAAACCAAAACTCCCATCCGTGGTTGTTGAAGGTGGTTCTTTCTAACCAGGATTATATGACCGATGAGCAGACCTACCTACCAGCAATGATTAGGCCACCTCACGTTCTCCCGAATCTCTGGCCTATAACTCTTCCAGTTCAAACCATCTCCAGCATCCTCAGCACATCTGGATTTCAATCAGAATAGAGCTGGGAGGGACCTTGGGGCTCTTCTAGTCCAACCCCTTGCTCAAGCAGGAGACCTTATAATTTGAGACAAGTAGCTGTCCAAAAGCCTCCAGTGATGGAACTCCCATAATTTCTGGTGGCAAGCAGTTCCCCTGGTTAATTGTCCTTACTGTTAGGAAGTTTCTCCTTAATTCCAGATTGCTTCTCTCCTGGATTAGTTTCCATCCGTTGTTTCTTCGTCTTCAGGTGCTTTGGAAAATAAGTTGACCCCCTCCTATTTGTGGCAACCCCTCAAATATTGGAAGACTGCTATTACTATTATCCTTCTCATCCTTCCTATTACTATCTCTTCCCACTTATGACTATAACCATGTTGCTTGTATCTTTACAACTTATATTGTTTTATTTGTCTCTTAGTAGGATTTGATTGCTTATAAGTAATCTATGACTATCACTCATTGTTTCTTATGTATCTTATGATTCTTAATGAATATATTTTATTTTTTCTTATGTACACTGAGAGCTTGTGCACCAAAGACAAATTCCTTATGTGTCCAATCACACTTGGCCAATAAAGAATTAATTCTCTTTCTTTCTTTCTTTCTTTCTTTCTTTCTTTCTTTCTTTCTTTCTTTCTTTCTTTCTTTCTTTCTTTCTTTCTTTCTTTCTTTCTAATATCTACCTACCTACCTATCTATCTAGTTCTTCTTTTCTCTAGACCGGCCAAGCCCAAATCTTGCAACTGTTCTTCTATATGTTTTAATCTCCAGACCTTTAATCGTCCTAGTTGCTCTTCTCTGCACTTTTTCCAATTCTCAACATTTACTGGTTTACTAAGAAGGGTTTTGTCACTTGACACCTATGGCCACCAGCAACATAGTTGTTGTTCAGAGTCTCTTTGACAGATGCCAGTCGTGGTTGCCTTGATCACCTTGAGCAAGATTTTTCAGGTGTGTCACCAGGAAGTGTCTCATTTAGCTGTTGCCCGTGCCATCAACTAGGACAACTCACTTCCTACTCTCCCAACTTCAGTGTGCTCGTGGCACACACCTTGGAGTTATGGGTGGTGGAATTGTGGTCCCTTGTCTACCTTCCAAGGTGTGCATTGCTGGAAAATCAAAGCACGTTTGTGTATTATGGAGAATTGCAGGAAACACAACCTGCGCTGTGTCTTTTGGCCATCCTTGGATCTATGGGAGCCTTACTCATGCCAAAGAACTGCAGCCTTTCTCTTAGCTCTGCGCAGCCCTGTGTCTTAATATATTTGAAGGGTGTTTTCTAGCCGAAAAGCAATTTTCTCCCTAGCTCTGAGGCCCCCAAGGAGAAAGGATGTGGTCTTAAAAACAGGAGTGGTGCAGAAAGAGAATTTTCTGTTAGCGTTAGGAAGTGTTGTCTTGCGGTTATGGACAGTTGCTTCCTCCTGAAAAGCTGGTGGGATGGTGGAAATATTACGCATTTAGCAATCGGTGTAAAGCATCATTCATATATATGTATGTATGTATATTTCTATTTGTTTTCTTAAGTTTTCGTGGGTACTTACATGTATGGTATTCAGCTTTGTTCGGGTATTTTCCCACGTCATTGCAGTTGTGCTTTTAAAGTTGTAGCAACATTTCGGCAGAATCTCATCTGCCATCATCAGGCTTCTGTATTGTGTTCATCCAGACACACACACACACACACACACACACAATTAATTAATTTACAACTGTTCGTTTAGTGACTGCTGGAAGTTAACTACAGCACTTTAAAAAGTGACTTATAACCGGTTTTTCACACTTGCGACCATTGCACGACCCCACGGTCACACAATCAAAATTCAGACTTTGGCAACTGATTCATATTTGCGACGGTTGTACAGTCGTGTGTGTGTGTGTGTTTGTGACATGATTAGCGTTTGAGACCTTCTGGCAAGCTGAGTCAACGGGAGCAGCCTGGTCTGCTTAACGGTCACATGCTTTGCTTAACAACTGCATTGATTCGCTTCACAAACAAGGCGGAACGAACGGCAACAGCATTTAGGCTTGTAAACCGACCTAAGAAAGGTCATAAAATGGGGCAAAACTCACTCTCTTGCTTAACAAACCAAATCTGGGGCTAAGTCAAGTTGAGAACTACTTGTAGCTCCTAACTGCTGGCTTCGGGGGTGATATGCTTGCCTGGGAAACTTATTTTTTACATCCTCGCTTATAGCCCTCACTCTCTTGAGGGGAAGTGAGGAACTGGGGTTGGATGTAGCTTTAAACTTCATGGGAGTAGAAAACATTTTGTGGTTCAGAGTCCTTGGTGCTCTCTGATCTTGGTTGTTTGCTTGCAGACGTTTCATGACCCAACTAGGTAACCTCATCAGTGCTGGAAGGGAGTGGGGGTTTGCGGAGAAGAGCAGGAGGACTGTAAGCTCTGAGCTGCCTTGTTTTCTCGCAGACGTTTCCTGACCCCCAAACTAGGTAGCCTCATCAGTGCTGGTCCTCATTTCAACCCTGAGCTCCAGATAATTCTCCTCTATGGGTATTTCCTGGGATGTTCCTGCCTGGGCCACGAGTCCGAATCCAAATCCCCACGTCCACCAGCATCCGTTTCCACCCCAAACTCCTCACTTCCCCCGTCCAGAAGATTCGGAAGAGCCCCTCCCTCCTTGCTCTCTAAGTCAGGAGAAGTGCCAGCGCACCCATATTTGGTGACTCCGCCCGGAAGCTTCCCTTCTCCGCCTGCCAGCCTGCCACTCACGCTCGGTGAAGAAACTTCCTCTGGCAATTATTGTCTTTATTCAGCCTTGGGGAGGGACGGAGCCGTGTCGGATAACTTGCTCATCCAGATCTATCCCGGGGTTCTGCCATTCAGGGCAAAGGTCATGCAACAGGAGGATTCTGGGACTTGAAGTCCCAGCCCATTGACCAAAACATCTGGGTGGGAAAGCTTGTCTGATGTGGCCATTAAGCCAGGCCAAACTCTCATTCCCGGTGCTGAGGCTTGAGAAATGAATTACAGGCAGTCTTTTAACTTACCACATTTCGTTTAGTGACCATTTTTTCCCCTCACACTGAAGACCACTGCGGCAGCATCCCCACAGTCACATGATCAAAATCACTATTTACGACGGTTGTAAATGTCATGGAATCATCTAATAAATCCCTTTTGACAAGTGAAATCAAGGGGGAAGCCAGATTCGCTTAATAACCATGTTACCAACTGGACAAAACTGCAGTGATACGTTTAACAACGGTGGAAAACTAAAGGGGGAAAAACTCCCTTAGCCACTGTCTCACTGAGCAGCAGAAATTTTAGGCTCAATTGTGGTCGTAAGTTGAGGACTACCTGGATGTTAAGTTTCTCCCCCCATCCCAAGAGATTAAGAAACACATTTAAAGTTCCTGCCCACTTTGATTTCTGTGTGTGCGCACGTGTGTGTTTTTTCCCCCCCAGTGATTACCTGTTCAAGTTGCTTCTAATCGGAGATTCCGGTGTAGGGAAATCTTGCCTTTTGCTACGGTTTGCTGTGAGTATCTATGATTCCCCCCCCACCCCACCCCCCAAAAAACATCTATTTTTCATGCCCTTCCGTTGCAAAGCAGGCCTTCAGAGCCGCTGCTAATTTAGGAGCATTTAGAGCAGGGGTCTCCAACCTTGGCTCCTGGAAGCCTGGCGGACTTCAACTCCCAGAGTTCCACAGCCAGCAAAGCTGGCTGTGGAATTCTGGGAGTTGAAGTCCACCAGGCTTCCAGGAGCCAAGGTTGGAGACCCCTGATTTAGAGGGAAGGTGAGGCCAAGAAAAATAAAATCATGAAAACAAAAACCAAGAATTGTGCTTCTGGAATTCCTTATCTGCCCCACCTTCCAATCTTAAATCCCCCCTTTGTTTGGGAGGGAAAAAGGGATTATTATTTTTTTCCATAAAACTCCTTTAGCTGTTGGCCACGGATTAAAGTCCTCCTGAATTTCACTTCCAAGGGGGATGCATTGATTTGAAACTCCACGGGTTTTATCTTTTGCAATTGTTTAGGGAGTTTTGACAGGGTCGAACTAATTAACCAGGATCAAGGCTAGGATTGACAGAAATGAATCATTTTCTCTGTGGTGACATAATATTTTTTCCCCCCCTCCTGCCATTCTCCATGCTAGGATGACACTTACACAGAAAGCTACATTAGCACCATCGGGGTAGATTTCAAAATCCGGACCATCGAGCTGGACGGCAAAACCATTAAACTGCAGATTGTAAGTTTTGGGGTAGCTATCCCCGAAGGGGGTGGGGGGGTGGCCACCTCTGCCTGGGGTTTGGTTTCGTTTTCCAGATGTGAAGCCAGAGGGAGCTTCCGATTAAAAATCAAAAATTCCTGTTTTTCTGAACTATTCACTAAATCTTTGGATGTAGCTTTTAGATGCAGCATGCTGGCTGGGGGATTCTGGGAGTTGAAGTCTACCCATCTTAAAATTGTCACATTTAAAAATACTGGCCTAGATCCCTCCAGACCGCATCTAATTGATTAAAAAAAAGAATTGTAGCCCCCTTTGAGAAGGAGCTCTGTTTTGTCCCACCCAGTTTTTAATCCAATTCTGTTCCTTGTTTTTTTACTTCTTTCTGCCTTATTTTTCTAAATTTGTGAGACACCCAGAGTCATGTATTTAATATCCACCATGTTCTTGTGATGGGATGTAGTGAGGAGGGGGATTCTCCAGGAAGGAGAGGATGAAATCCCAGAAAAAGTAAGAGGCAACTCAGGCTGGATATTATGTGTGAGAGAAAGAGGGTGAAGTCAGCCTCTTCCTAATAGCCCTCCGAGTGTATCGTAGAGGCAGAATAAACCTTTCGCCCCACTGACCGATTCCAATTGGATCCTGCAGATAGTAAGAGTTCGTAATCCCAGCCCAATTTGGTCCCTGGTTGTGAAACAATAAAGAACTCAACGTGTCTTCAGTCTTGGTTTTGGGCCTGAGGTTCTGTCCAACTGAACTGCTCTTTCTGCTTTCTCCAGTGGGACACAGCTGGGCAGGAACGGTTCCGGACCATCACGTCCAGCTACTACCGAGGGGCCCACGGCATCATCGTGGTCTACGACGTAACGGATCAGGTAGAGTGGCCCTCGGGTGGCTGCCGGGGCTTATAGTGCCCCTGGGGCATGACACAAAGGACGAAGCAGAGACAGAGAAATGTCAGGGCCACCTCATTTCCCTGCCTTTGTGCAACTCTTGTTTTATTCGTTTGTTTATTTGCTTAGGAGTTAAATTTATTGGAATCCCACAATCTCCAAATAATGAAATAATAATGACAGGGAAGGGAAAAACAGGCCATCCCACCAGCTAAAAGGCCACTGCTGTTAGTTTGAAGTCCTTGCCTTAGCAAAAAGCTGCAGAAAAGCTGGATATGAAAGCAAGAACGTTCAGTATCCAGGGGTATTTTTTAAGGCACTTTTCTTAGGAATAGCAAAACATTGGCCTTTGTGCCCCAAAGTCGTGCCCATTCTCCACATGCAGCTGTGTGGACTTCAGCTCCCAGAAAGCTTATCTTTGGCCATGTCGGCTGTGGAATTCTGGGAGTTGAAGTCCCCCAAGGTGGGATTCTGGGAGTTGAAGTCCTCCAAGGTGAGATTCTGGGAGTTGAAGTCCCCCAAGGTGGGATTCTGGGAGTTGAAGTCCCCCAAGGTGGGATTCTGGGAGTTGAAGTCCTCCAAGGTGAGATTCTGGGAGTTGAAGTCCCCCAAGGTGGGATTCTGGGAGTTGAAGTCCCCCAAGGTGAGATTCTGGGAGTTGAAGTCCCCCAAGGTGGGATTCTGGGAGTTGAAGTCCTCCAAGGTGAGATTCTGGGAGTTGAAGTCCCCCAAGGTGGGATTCTGGGAGTTGAAGTCCCCCAAGGTGGGATTCTGGGAGTTGAAGTCCTCCAATTGTGGGATTCTGGGAGTTGAAGTCCCCCAAGGTGGGATTCTGGGAGTTGAAGTCCTCCAATTGTGGGATTCTGGGAGTTGAAGTCCCCCAAGGTGGGATTCTGGGAGTTGAAGTCCCCCAAGGTGGGATTCTGGGAGTTGAAGTCCTCCAAGGTGGGATTCTGGGAGTTGAAGTTCCCCAAGGTGAGATTCTGGGAGTTGAAGTCCCCCAAGGTGGGATTCTGGGAGTTGAAGTCCCCCAAGGTGGGATTCTGGGAGTTGAAGTCCCCCAAGGTGGGATTCTGGGAGTTGAAGTCCCCCAAGGTGGGATTCTGAAGTCCCCCAAGGTGGGATTCTGGGAGTTGAAGTCCCCTAAGGTGGGATTCTGGGAGTTGAAGTCCTCCAAGGTGGGATTCTGGGAGTTGAAGTCCTCCAACCCGGAAATTGTGGCTGGGGAATGCCCACCTGGCCTTTAAGATCCCCCTCAAGAAGTATGGGTGTTGGAGTAGCACCTGGCTCCTTCAGTACTCACCTGGCTCCTCCCTCGCTCATCCAGGAATCGTACAACAACGTCAAGCAGTGGCTGCAGGAGATCGAGCGTTACGCCAGCGAGAACGTCAACAAGCTGCTTGTCGGCAACAAGTGTGACTTAACCACGAAGAAGGTGGTGGACTACACAACCGCCAAGGTGAGCCTCCAGCTGTGGGAATTTCAGGGCCTCTCTGTTCTGACCCCAAATACGACAAACCATCTCTAGTTAACTCAAAAAATTCCTTTATTAGGAATGCCGGCAGCCCCGGCAAATGGTTTCTCTCGCAGGCTAACAAGTCCGCCCAGAAGATGAATAGTTACCTGCCGCATCTATTCATCTCCGCCCCCTGCCCTTTGTCCCCAGAGCCTGGGTGGGGCTTTCCTATCAGCGGTGGCTCTTCCGTCCCAAGGACCGGCCCATAGATTTCCACTGCTCTCCTCTCCTCTCTCTACCTGTGTTGTTCCTCCTCTTCCTCATCAGCCACCTCCAGACCTGGCGGCTGTGGACTCTCCATTCGAGGGCTGACGGGCAGCCCGATCTCCGCCTCCGTCTCTCTTTCCCTCTGACAGCTCCATTCCCTCTCCCCCTCTCAGAAACCCCCCCCCCCATTTGCCCTGACGCTGACCCTGACTCCCATTCGGCGACTGGAGGGGCCAGCGGCCGACGGGCCACAACACTCTCCCTCCATGGGGGAGAGGGTGGGATCCCAGGGGTGGGTCGTAAGTCCGAGGACTCCCTGCCGCTGAGCCCCCACCCTTCCACCCCCCACCCCACCCCGGACTCCCTACCTGGTTTCTCACTCGTTCTCCTCACCCTCCCCTCTCTTCTCCTCCTCCCTCCCCAACCCCCCCCCCCTTCCTCCTCCGGCCAGGAGTTTGCCGACTCGCTTAGCATCCCCTTCCTGGAGACGAGTGCCAAGAACGCCACCAACGTGGAGCAGTCCTTCATGACCATGGCGGCCGAGATCAAGAAGCGGATGGGGCCCGGGGCCACGGCCGGCGGGGACCGGCCCAACTTGAGAATCGACAGCACTCCGGTCAAACAAGGAGGCAGCGGCTGTTGCTGAACCAAGAGGGACATGATGGCTTTGCAGGGAGGGGAGGGAGGGAGGGAGAGCCGGCGGGGGGGGGGGGAGGGGAGGGGTCTGCGTGCCTGGAGAACAGGCTGGGGCAGCAGGGTCCTGCCCCTCCCTCCCTCCTTCCTCCTCCTCCTCCTCCTCTTTTCTTTCTTTCTTTCTTCTCATTCTCCGAAGGTGGCTTTCCGGATGATACCTCCGTGTCGGAGGGGACGGAGCCTTTCCTCCCTTCCAGCATGGCTGCTGCTCCGAGTTGTTGGGGTTTTTTTTTTGGGGGGGGGGTGTCTTTAACTATTTGTCTTATCTCCCCACCCTCCCCTTTTAACTCTGGACAGGGAGGGCGGATAGGCCAGGGGCATTTCTCGCCAGGCCGAGCTTTCCCTGCCCTTTTTTTGGGGGTGGGGGGTGGGGGGGTGGACATGGATCTCTGTTTGATTTGGGGGGGGGACACAGGGGGCTCCCACTCCCTTAGACAGGAACTGGGTAGCGATGGGTGGGGGTCTTTCCTCCGCCCCCTTTCTCCCCTTCTTCTATCCCCAGCCCGAATCTCTCTCATCCCCTCCTTGTTAACCCAAAGCATCTCCGCCCTTCGGTCTGCCTGCTTCCTCATCTCCTCCTCCTCCTCCTCCTCCTCCTCCTCCTCCTCCTCCCCCCCTTAAGTAGACCCCCCTCCCCAAATGGGAGGCTGTTCCCACCCACCCTCCTTCCTGTTTGAGCTACATTTCCTTTTTATTCCACCCGAAATGTCCTTTATTTCCTCTTCCCCCAAGACAACCACGCCATTGCTTTCCCGGCCCTCCCCTCCTCTTCCTCCTTCCCCCCCACCACCCCAAGGGTCTTTTCAACAACACCCCCCCCCCCAGAGCCCCCCTTCTCCCCAGTGTCTTCCTCCCTCCCGGCCCGCTGCGTGTAGGGATCATCGCTGCTTTTTTCTTCTCACGTCTGTTCCCGTATTCGAATTCCGTGACCCTTCCTCAAAATGGGGAGGGGAGGGTTAGAGATTGGGGGGGGGGGTCTTCCCCAGCATTTTCCGGTCCTTGAATGTATCTCTGCTGGGCAGCCCCCTGAGCTTGTGAATAATTTGGTAGGGTCCTCCCTGGGCTCCCCGTTTTTTGTTTTCTCTCTCTCCCTCTCGTACCCCACTTTCCGTCCACCCCCCACCTGTATCAATGACCAAATGAAGCCCCCCCCAACCCCACCCCTGCTCCCCACCAGGTATCTCTTGTCCCATGCTGCTGGGCACAGCCCCCCTGCCAAAGCTCCTCCTCCCCTCTCTTCTTTTTAGCAGCAGGAAGTCCTTTCCTTCCCCAGCCACATGTCTGCTCCGGTCTCCTCCTCCTCCTCGCTCGCTCGCTCGCTGGTCCCCTGCCTCGCCCGAAAAACACCCCACCCATTTTATTTAAGGAACGTCAGGGACCCCCCACCCACCCACCCACCGCGGGGTGTGTGGGTGTGTGTGTGTGTGTGTGTATGTGTGTGTGTGTGGTGTGTGTGTGGAAAGCTTCCCATCCGTCCGTTTTTGCTTTTTTCTTCCCCCACAAGTGACATTACAAAACGCAGATGGGAGGAAGAAAAAGAGGGAGGGGGAGAGAAGAAGAAAAAACCCGAATAAAAACATAACCAGCCTCTGCAAAATGAGGATTTTTCCAGGCTCGGTTTGCATGATGTATGTGGCTTTTCTTTTTTTTTTTTTTAAATGATTAATTTTCTTTCCGTCCTGGCACAACGGTGGGGAGTGGGGGGGTGTCATTGGAGGCTTTCAAGAAGAGATTGGACTCCCATCTGTCAGAAATGGAGTACGGTTTCCTGCTTGCGGGGGTGGGTGGGGGGGTTGGACTAGATGACCTCCAAGGCCCCTTCCAACTAATAATAAGGAGAAACGTTCTGACAGAGCAACCAACCCATGGAACAGATGTTGCCTTCGGAAGTGGTGGGAGCTTCATCCCTGGAGGCTTTCAAGAAAAGACCGGACTACCATCTTGTCAGAAATGGTGTAGGGTCTCCCTCTTGGGCGGGGGGGGGGGCGGGGGGTTGGACTAGATGACCTACAAGGTCCCTTCCAGCTCTGGTAGTCTATATTCAATGGAACAGAAGTTGCCTTTGCAAGTGGTGGGAGCTTCATCCCTGGAGGCTTTCAAGAAGAGATTGGACTCCCATCTGTCAGAAATGGAGTACAGTTTCCTGCTTGGGCAGGGGGTTGGACTAGATGACCTCCAAGGCCCCTTCCAACTCTGATTATCTGTTATCTGGGTTGCAGTCTCGGAAGGACAGTTCGGTGTGTCGGAGGGTGGGGTTGGTGTGTGGTGCTAATTTTGGGGAATAACAACGTTTTTTTTTCCCCTCCCCCAAGTTTTGGCAATTGATTTGAGAAGCAGGGGAGAGACTTCAAGTCCCAGAATTCCCCAGCTGGCTTGTGATTGACGCTGGCTGCAGGGAAGAAGGAGACGAAGTCTGCCCTCTGGTGGAGCAAAAGAGAAAAGCACCCCATCTGGCCATTTCTTAATCCATTTATTTATGTCCCGCCTTTGATGATGATGATGATGATAAACAGGCAATGAATACTCCTTGTTTTCCCCGCCACAACAACCCTGCGAGGCAGGTCGGCTGCTGGTAACTAAGTGGGGCAGAATATTTCAACCTCAAGTCGAATATCCTTTTGCATGTCGAGATCTATTGAAACCATGATTTAATAATGTCTTTCGTGCCTCTGCAGTCCCTGAGACGCTTCTCCAAAGTGGGCAGCAGAGGGCGCTCTCCCACCGCTTGGCTTACCGCCCGGCCTCCCTGGAGTCTGCAACCTGGGGCCCAGGGGCACCATTTAGAATTGCTCCAGAGCCAGTTGCCCCCTTCTCTTCCATGCCATGCCCTTAAACCAGTTTCTTCCAGAAGGTCTTGCCGCCGGCTGCCAAGCCAGCTTAGATTTAACCAGGATTCGCAGCTCTGCGGGAGGAAGAAAGGGGATTTTGAGATCCACCGGTTTGCTAGTCGACCGTTTTTTGAGATTTTGTACCCAAAGCGGAAACATTCAGTGGTCCCAGTGAAGGAATTGTGGATTTATTTAGGAAAGGGGAACAAACCAGAAATTAACTAGCCATGGTTTAGGCCTGCGAGCTGCGTCCACTTTGGAGGTTTGCACAAAAGAGGTGCCAATACCACAGAAGGAAGGAAGAAGTTTTGGGCTGCCATCCAGATGAAGCTTTTTTTGTTTATTATACTTATATTCAGTTTTTTCCCTACTGAGAGAACCCCCCCCCCCCGCTGCTCTTTTGCCCCATAACACCCCTGCGAGGTAGGTTGGGCTGGCCCTTTAAATCGCCCAGCAGTTTCTGAACTGGACTTTTAACTCCCAGAATCCCCCAGTTGGCACGATTGGACTTCAACTCCCAGAATCCCCCACCCAGACCTCCCCCTCCCTGAATTGTGGGAAGTCAGAAGTCGCCCCCATCCTCAACAGAGCAAGATGGTGGAGCGTTGGACCTACAAAGCTTTCCTTGCCCGGCCAACTGGGGGTGGGGAGGATGGGGTTTGTAGTCCAAGGTTCAGCGCCTAAGAAGCAAGATTGTGGTGGGAGGATTTGGGCATGTCAAAGTGCTCTTTCTTGGTAGGGAACGATGGGAGTTGGGGGCCCCTCTGCTGCATGTGCTGCTGGGGGGAGGATGGGGTTTGTAGTCCAGGACCTAACTCCTAAGAAGCAAGGTCTTTGTGGTGGGAGGGTTGATGAGTCTAGGCGTTTCAAGTGCTCGGTAGAGAACGATGGGATTTGGGGTCCATCTGCTCCCCCTGCCCCCATGTGCTGCTGGGGGGGGGGAGGATGGGATTTGTAGTCCAGGTCCCAGCCCCTTAAGCCGCAAGACCTTCGCGGTGGGGTTGGGTTGATGAGTCTAAGTGTGTCAAGTGCTCGGGAGAGAACGATGGGAGTTGGAGTCCATCTGCCCTCTCCCCCCCCCAACATGGTCCAGGAAAGCAGCCAGCTGTGTTTGCTGCAGAGGGGAGGGGGTCTGCCCCCCCCCACAAAAAGCCCCCCAACCCCCAAAAGACACCCCTTACCCCCACCCCATGAGCCTGAGCGGCTGCCTCGCACTCCGCAGCCCTTGGTTCCCAGCCCGGGCCGCCTCCCGCGCGCTCACCTGGGCCGTTGGGCCCCGCCCCCCGGCCTCCTAGCCCCGCCCCCCGGCTCCTCCCCCGGCTCCTCCGCGGCGGCAGACGGCGGCGGAGCCGGGAGGATGCGGGGCGTTTGGCGGCAGTTGCTGCTGCTCCTCCTCCCGCCGGTCTCGTAGCGGCTGCCGGCGCGGCTGAGGGACCCCCGGCCCGGCGCGCCCCCCCCGCCCCCCCGCCCGCCATGGCCTTCACCTTCGCCGCCTTCTGCTACATGCTCACGCTGGTCCTCTGCGCCTCGCTCATCTTCTTCGTCATCTGGCATGTGAGTGGGGGGTCTCTCGTTGCCCGCCCCCCCCCACACCCGGCATGGGGGCCCGGGGCAGGGAGGGCCGAGGGGAGGGGGGGCTTAGGGGCTCTAGAAGGGGGGGCAGGGAAGAGAAAGGAGGGGGGCTCTGGGAGGGAGGGGCCTTAAGGGCCAGGGAAAGGAGGGGCGCCTTAGGGGCTCTAGAAGGGGGGGCAGGGGGCTTAAGGAGCAGGGAAGAGAGAGGAGGGGGGCTCTGGGAGGGAGGGGCCTTAAGGGCCAGGGAAAGGAGGGGTCAAAGGGCAAGTGGGGGGGTCATCCAAGGCAGGCTTCAAGCCATCTTTTTTTTGGGGGGGGGGGCTCTGACCAGGCTGGAAAAGTGGTGGGGCAGAAATTGTGGAGGGGGTAGCTTTGGGAGGGAAGCCTTGGCAGGCCTGGCAACCCGGGGTGAGGAAGGGGGGGGGTCAGGAGTTTATGGGGAAGGGGCTGCAATCAAAGGAGGAGAACTGGAACCCAGGACCAGCCTCCTCCCCACTGAAAGGCTAGGCAAGAACTGGAATTTGGGGAGGGGGGAGGTGTTCACCACTGAAGACTCCCTAATAAGGGTGGGTGGGCTTTACTCTTTTCTCTTTTGGGGGAGCCGTCCAGCTTCTAGCAATCCTCTTATCTCAATCTTCGGCCTTTGCTTTTTATATATAATTATTATATGTTATAATAAGATGTATATTATTTTTTTTTTTGAGGGGAGGGTCTTTTGGCATCTTGGGGTGGGGGTTGTGTGCAGATGTGAGCAATTGGGTGGGCAAGAAAAAACAGCCCCCCCCTCTCCTGCCGTGAGCCCCTCAAACCAGAAGAGACGCCTTCGATTTGGGTCTGGGGGTGCAAAGCCCGCCTTATTTCTGTCGGGGGGGAGAAATGGGGGAGGTTCGTGGGGGGGGATGCTTTTTTTTCTGAGGGGGGTAGCAGTCGCCCCCCGGCCCCCTCAAAGGACTGGGTGCGAAATTCAGACTGATGGGGGGGGTCTCACTAAGGAAAGCCAATGTTTCATCCGTCCATTGAGAGTCCAAATCGCCCCTTAAAAGGGGGTCTTGAGGGATGGGGTAAGCCCCCCACCGCCCCCCCCAAAAAAAATCAGAAAAATCCTCTTCTTCCTGACCCCCCTCCCTTGCAACTTTCCAGATATCCCCTAACCTCTTGGAGGGGGCTATATTTTTATTTTATTTTTAAAATCAAAATCAGAGGGTTCCTTCCTTCCTTTCTTTCATTTTTTTTTTTTAATCTTCCTTTTCTGGTGACGTGTTTAGGAATCCCAGGAAAGGAATTTATTTATTTATTTATTTTTGATGATGATGATGATTTAAATCTCTCCTTCTGTTCCTCCATTTTCTGTCATCATCCACCTCTCTGGGCCCCCCTCCCCAATTTTCTCTCCTCCATCTGTAACCAAGGAGCCTGACACCGGTTGCCATGGGAACTACATCTGTTTACAAAAGGGAGCCCTTTCCCTAATAAATGGGGGTGGGGGGATGCTGGCCTCTTTTCACTGCTTCCCTGCGGGGGCCTCTCCTCGTTTGTGGGGGGGGCCTGTTTTTTTGAGGGGTGGGGGGCAGGATCTGGGCAAAATAAATCTCTGTGGATTGGATTTGGGTGTAAAAATGCTTGGAATTCCTGCTTTTAATAACAATAACAACAACAACAACAATAATAACTGGGTTTGGTTTGACATAAAACGGTCCCAGGTTGCTTAAACCAGGAATTGATTTTCTTTATTTAAAGGATGCAAACCAACATAGGATTGGAACATTGGTTTTTCTTCTTTCTTTCTCTCTCTCTCTCTCTTTCTGAGCTTTTAACCGTGGTTTGGCTGCCTCCTCCTTAAATAAGCTCCCTCTGAGCTTTAACCAGAATTGTGAAGCCGTGTTCTTAAATAAGACTCTGGTTTTAAAGGTGTTGGTAAGGGGGCTGGGTTTCCCCTTGTTTAAAATGCCGTAGGATGCAGGGATTGAATATTGCGTTAATGTTTGCAAATATTCTGGAAGGTTTTATCTGAGCTTAATCCCGTTCGTTTGAATGGCTTTCCCGGATAATATTCAACAGCATGCTGAAATTTGGGAATGTAGATCCACTTGACGTCGGGATACTTTCAATGGATCCTAATGCTTTTTTTTTTTTTTTTTAGATTTATTTTTTTGGTTAGGGGAGTCTACCTCAAAAGTTATAGTTGTTGTTTTTTTTTTTAATTACTACGGGTGCCTCCATTTAAAGTGATGGTGCTGTTTCTTAGTAGATGGGACTCTTCGGGGAGCATTGTATAGCTTGAAAAAGCCTTTCCCCCCCCCCATTGAAACACCTGAGGGGGACCTGTGGATTTCCAGGAGCTAGGAACAGGTGTTCTCAGGTTACCTTGCCAGTAGCTCAAGTGGGTGCACTTGGGAGTTATAGTTTCCCTATAGAGGAACTCTGGCCAGCCTGTTTAGTCTGGTAGTTAAAGTATCAGGGCATGAAAATAAGAGATGGAGAGTTCTAGTCTTGCCTTAGGCATGAAAACCAGCTGGGTGACTTTGGGCCAGTCACTGGGAGAGAGAATTCTAGTTCTGCCTCAGGCATGAAAGGCAACTGGCGTACTTTGGCCCAATCCCCAGGAAATTGTGAGTCTTGGGTATGAAAACCAGGCGGGGGACTTTGGTCCAATCACCAGGAGACAATGAGTTCTAGTCCCACCTTAGGCACAAAAGCTGTCTGGGTGCCTTTGGGCCAATCACCGGGGTGTGTGTGTGTGTGTGTGTTGGGAGTTCTAGTTCTGCCTTATACATGAAAGCCAACTGGGGGACCAGGAGGCAGTAAATTCTAGTCCTGCCTTAGGAATGAAATCTGGCTGGCTGACTTTGTACCGATCTAGTTCTGTCTTAGGCATGAACGATTGCTGGGTGACTTTGGGCCCATCACCGGGAGATGGTGAGTTTTAGTCCTCCGCCAGCCCCTTAGGCGTGAAATCCAGCTTGGGTGACTTTGGGCCAGCCCTTCCCACTCCTCCCAACCTACCTCACAGGGTTGTCATTGCAGGGAAAGTAATAGGAGAAAGAAGCAATTAGTAGGCATCCTCGCCGCCTGCAATTCTTTGTAAAAACAATCAAAGCGGCTTATAAATAAATCTCTATATATGTATAAAAGCAAAATACCACTCACGCATCATCACAAAATCTCCAGAACCATAAAGCCTACAAACTTGGGCCTTGAAATTGGGCCTATATGTTCCTCTTGGCTTCTAGGGGCTCACTAAGAAAGGATTTTTCCAAATGACTATCAGAGCATTTAGAGTATTTCCTATGTTATTATTATAATTATTATTAACACGCTCTGATGCTAAGGAGTTCTACTCCCCCTCCCCACCTGGAAATAAATCTCTTCCAAACACAAAACACAAGCAGAGGAGAGGAGGTTCAGTTTCACAGCACCAAGCAGCTTTAGCACAGAACAATTGAGCTAAGCCATGCCCAGGCTCCTTGCTGTCTCCTTCTTGCTCACATGGCAAATACTGTTTCAGTTTCCAAACAGCCCTCAACTCTCTCTCACACACACAGGACGCTAGCCAGATGAGTACCGATGGATGCTGATAGACAGAGGCTCAATTTTTCCCCTTATTTTCCTCCCCCAAAACTTGCCCGACCACATAGTTTCATAGTGAAGCACGGACATCGAGCTCGTATTAAATAAAGACACTTTTTTTTTTTGCCTTGCGGGGGAAATATAATCATGCTGCCCTTGTTGGACGGAAGGCACGTTTTACCTCCATGCTTGCAAAAATAACAATAATAATAAGCATTGGGAATGATTTATTCCTTGGCTGGCTTGTGCAGCGGAAGATGGCAAAGTCTAGAGAATATTTTTAATATGTTCAGACACGTCCCTTCATGGGGAGGTTGGTTTGCTCACTCTGCGGAGTCTTTTCGGGGTGGGGGGGCGCAAAAGGACTCTGGACATGCTGACCCCAGGATGCTTGGCAACTGGTTAAACTGGTTTTCTCCCATGCTGCCAACTTGGCACCAGCCAAGCCGGGATTAATCCTTGGAATGGAAGTTTCCTGACTTTTGATGCAGGGATGTAACAGCCGTGTGGATATAGATGGGATTCAGGCTGGTTTTGTTCCAAGATTAATCAACGTCTTGGTTGAGGTGCAAAGGTAGACAAATCTTTGATCTTAGGGACGGAGCCCCTAACTCGAAAGCTTGCAAACTTGGCCATCAATTCCACACTCAAGTGAAGATCATACAAATGCTGTGGTTGGTCTAGTTGTTAAACACACCAGGCTAGGAGCTGGGAGATGGTGAGTTCTAGTTCTGCCTTAGGCATGAAAGCCGGCAGTTCCTTCGTATAGCCTGCATTGCCAATCACCAGGAGACTGGGAGTTCTAGTAATGCCTTAGCCATTGGCTGGGTGACTTTGGGCCCGTCTCTCTCCCTCCCTCCCTCCCTCTCCCTATATCTATCTATCTATCTATCTATCTATCTATCTATCTATCTATCTATCTTATCATATCTATTGTATCTATTATTTTATCTATCTTATCTATCTCTATCTCGATCTATCTATCTTATCTTATCTTATCTATTTATCGTATCTATTATTTTATCTATCTCTATCTATTCATTCATCCATCAACCCATCCACCCATCTGTCATCCATCCATCCATCTATCATCTATCTATCGTATATATCTGTCATATCTATCTATCTATCGTATCTATCTATTACTTTAACTATCTATCTATCCATCCTTCCATCCATCTGTCATCTATCTATTTATCCATCGTATCTATCTATCGTATCTATCTGTTTATCTATCTACCATCTATTTATCTATCAATCATCATCTGATTATCTATCTATCTATCTATCTCAAATCTCTTTTTCAATATCTTTCTTTTTCTTAATCTATCTCAGTCTCTTTCTTTCAATCTCCTCTCTTTCAGTCTCTCTCATCTCTCTCTTTTTCTCAATCTCTCTCTCAATTTCTTTCAATCTCTCTTTCAATCTCTCTCCTCTCTTTCAAGCTATCTCTTTCTCTCACTCTTTTTCTCAATCTCTCTCCACTCTTTTTCAATCTCTCAATCTCACTCTCTCTGTCTCAATCTCTCTCTCAATCTCTCTCTCTTTATCCCAATATCTCCTTTCAATCTCTCTCCTCTCTTTCAATCTCAATCTCAATCTCTTTCTCTCAATCTCTCCTCTGTATTTCAGTCTCTCTCATCTCTCTCTTTGTCTCAATCTCTCTTTCTCAATCTCTTTCAATCTCTCCCTCAATCTCTCAATTTCTCTCCTCTCTCTCTTCTCTTTCAATTTTTCTTTTTCTCAATCTCTCTATCTCAATCTCTTTTTTCTCAATCTCTCTCTCTCTCTCAATCTCTCTCTCTCTCAATTTCTCTCTTCCTCTCTATCTCAATCTCTCTCTTTCTCAATCTCTCTCTCTCTCTCAATCTCTCTCTCTCTCAATTTCTCTCTTCCTCTCTATCTCAATCTCTCTCTTTCTCAATCTCTCTCTCTCTCTCAATCTCTCTCTCTCTCAATTTCTCTCTTCCTCTCTATCTCAATCTCTCTCTTTCTCAATCTCTCTCTCTCTCTCAATCTCTCTCTCTCTCAATTTCTCTCTTCCTCTCTATCTCAATCTCTCTCTTTCTCAATCTCTCTCTCTCTCTCAATCTCTCTCTCTCTCAATTTCTCTCTTCCTCTCTATCTCAATCTCTCTCTTTCTCAATCTCTCTCTCTCTCTCAATCTCTCTCTCTCTCAATTTCTCTCTTCCTCTCTATCTCAATCTCTCTCTTTCTCAATCTCTCTCTCTCTCTCAATCTCTCTCTCTCTCAATTTCTCTCTTCCTCTCTATCTCAATCTCTCTCTTTCTCAATCTCTCTCTCTCTCTCAATCTCTCTCTCTCTCAATTTCTCTCTTCCTCTCTATCTCAATCTCTCTCTTTCTCAATCTCTCTCTCTCTCTCAATCTCTCTCTCTCTCAATTTCTCTCTTCCTCTCTATCTCAATCTCTCTCTTTCTCAATCTCTCTCTCTCTCTCAATCTCTCTCTCTCTCAATTTCTCTCTTCCTCTCTATCTCAATCTCTCTCTTTCTCAATTTCTCTCTTTCCCCTTCTCTCTCAGCCCAATCACTTCACAGGGTTGTGGTTGTTGGGGAAAATAGGCAGAAGTTGTGTAGGATATGTTTATCGCCTTGAGTTATTTGCATGTAGAATCCTTAGGGCTGGCCTGGACGGGACCTCGGAGGGCTTCTAGTCTGACCCCTGCTCAAGCCTTATACCCAGTCAAATGGCTGTCCTGTTAATTTTTTAAGAGCTCAGGATAGCAATAATTAAAATTACAATTAAAACGAATTGTGATTCAATACCGAATCAAACATTTGCAGAAAATTTGGGGGCAGTGGGATGTGATTTCCTTTGTTTCATGTTCCGGCTGGAAGTAGTGAGGGCCTTTCATCTTAAGACCTTATCTTAAATCTTGAGTGGGTGGGCGGGAAATATAGTTTTCCTTCCTGCAACCGAAAACCCAAGACCAGAAACCACGCTGGGCCTTTGTTCTTTTTTCCTGGCTTTCATTCAAACAACAATCTGCAAGGAAAGCCAAGCTGGATTTGAGGACACGCCACCCCTCGCCTTTCCCGGGGACCCGAGTTCGAATGCTGCATGGGCCTCCCCTCGAAATCCTCGCTGTCGCGGCCTCAAATCACACACATGCAGTTTTAGGCGGTGGGGGTTCTCTCCGCCTCCTTTTGGCCCCGCCGGAGTGTCTCGCCCCCACCCCCGCGCACGGCACAAAACAAGCTTCTAGTCCTCATGAGGGAGAGGTTAGCACATTGGCAGCCCGCCTTCTAAGTCTCACTGGGGATGGCAAGGCCTGCGGAAACAGGCTGAGCCATTGGAGGCACCTGGGGGTTTATTTTATTTTTTAAAAACTGTTTCCATGGTTACTCTAGACTGTAAACAAGGTTGCAAAGCCCCCCCACCCTCCGTAACCCTGATGGCGTTCCCTAGTTGGGTAATGAGACGTCTGCAGTTCAATCAGCCCCGGAGTTAGTTTAATCTCAGTGAAAGGGTTGAACAAACTCAGTTCAGTTGGACGAAGCTTAATTCAACAACCGTTTGTCCGTCGTGCTAGACGCTTTCCTGCCTGAGCAGGGGGTTTAGACTAGATGACCTCCCAAGCCCCTTGCAACTCTTGTTAACTCTGTTCGTTTTTGGAAGTTCTAGGTCTTGACACCAGGGACTAGCCACTTAGCTTTCATCCATGGCTCCCTCCTTTAGAGGGGAGGGTTTCACGGCCATCCCTGCAGAGATTGACAAGTGGCAGATCCCACGGGGGGGGTGGGGGGAGAAAGGACTAGCCAGGTGGGAAGGATGGGAGATGTAGTCCCTCTTGGCTGAGGATACTGGGCCAGGCAGAGGATTCGACACACCTGGTTTGGGGCCAGGAATCAAAAAATAGATAATGTGTGGATGATTTATAGGGGTGGGATGGGGCAGAGACCCTCCATGGATGCCACCCCTTATCTGCCGGGTGCAAATTTAACACACAAACACCCCAAAATTGACAGCTCCCGTTGCCCTAGCAACCGACAGTACCTTCAAAGTGAAAACAAGAATAAAAAACCGAGTTTGTTGCATTCCCCGAATATTATTTCTCTCTTTTCTTCCCCCGCGTTTCTGTTGGGCCGGGTGTGCGTTCTCCGTGACCCTCCTATACTCACGAGCTGTTTGGGGTGTGTGTGTGTGTGTGTGTGGTTGGCATTAGCCCAGCTTCCAAATTCCCAAAGCTTTGGGGCCCCTACCCGGAGGGGAAGGAAGAAAAGGGGGTGCGAGAGGAGAAGGACGCGGGAAGCAAAGGTGACCCCCCCTTCCTCCTGCACCACTTCCTGGCACGGCTGCCGTCCTTCAGCGCGGGAGGCTCCAGAGGCAAAGCCAGATCGTTTTGTTTTTTTGGGGGGGGCGGGGGGGGGGAAGCGACCAAGCATTTTGTAGAGAAAGGGATACACAAGATTAGCCTGCCGGCTGAGTGGAAGCTGGACGATTGAACGGGATGGGAATTAAAAGAAGAGCCAGTCGATCAGGTTCAGGATAGAGCGGGAAGGGGCCTGGAAGGTCTTCTAGTCCAGCCCCCCTCCCCTCACCCCCCGCTTAGGCAGAAAACCCTATACCGTGTCAGACAGGTGGCTGTCTAGACTCCCCTTAAAAACCTCCAGTGAAGGGGAAGGAAGGAAGGAAGAAAGGAAGGAAGGAAGGAATAGATGAGAACAGAAGGAAGAGAGAAAGTGGATGAAGAAGGAAAGAAGGAATAGGATAAAGATGGAAGGAAGGAAGGAAGGAAGGAAGGAAGGAAGGAAGGAAGGAAGGGTGGATGGAAAGAAAGGGAAGGGAGGGAGGGAGGAAGGAAGGGTGGATGGAAAGAAGGAAGGGTGGATGGAAAGAAAGGGAAGGGAGGGAGGAAGGAAGGAAGGAAGGGTGGATGGAAAGATGGAAGGGTGGATGGAAAGAAGCATTGATGGGAGGGAGGGAGGATGGATGGATGGATGGATGGATGGAAAAAAGGAAGGGATGGAAGGATGGATGGATGGATGGAAGGAAGGAAGGAAGGAAGGAAGCATTGATGGGAGGGAGGGAGGATGGATGGATGGATGGATGGAAAAAAGGAAGGGATGGAAGGATGGAAAGGGAGGAAGGAAGGGAGGGAGGGAGGATGGATGGATGGATGGAAAAAAGGAAGAGATGGAAGGATTGATGGGAGGGAGGGAGGATGGATGGATGGAAAGGAAGGATGGAAGAAAGGGAGGAAGGATGGATGGAAGGAAGGAAGGGAGGGAGGATGGATGGATGGATGGGAGGAAGAAAGGAAGGAAGGATAGAAAGATGGAAGGAAGGATGGATGGAAGGAAGGGAGGATGGATGGAAGGAAGAATTGAAGGATTGACGAGAGAGAGGGAGGGAGGATGGATGGATGGATGGAAGGAAGGATGGAAGAAAGGGAGGAAGGATGGATGGAAGGGAGGAAGCATGGATGGGAGGAAGGACGAAAGGAAGGAAGGATGGATAGAAAGATGGAAGGAAGGAAGGAAAGAGCTGAAAGGGACCTTGGAGGTCATCTAGTCTAAGCCCCTGCTCAAGCAGGAGACCCTATCCCATTTCAGACAAATGGCTGTCTAGACTCTCCTTAAAAACCTCCACTGATGGGGCATTCACAACTTCTGGTGGCAAGCAGTTCCACTGGTTAATTGTTCTCACGATTAGGAAATTTCTCCTTAATTCCAGGTTGCTTCTCTCCTTGATGAGTTTCCATCCCTTGTTTCTTTTCCTGACTTCTGGGCGCTTTGGAGAATAAGCTGAGCATCCTCCTCCTCCCAAATATTGGCATCCTCCCCCCCCCCCAGTCCTCCTTTCCTCTTGACTAGCCCAACAATACCATTTCAGATAAGTGACTGTCTTATCCCCTACTTATAAGTGACTGCTTCATACCAGCTTAGTTCCACATTTTTGTTAAGGAAAAGAGGTAGGAGAGAAACACCCCCCACCATCTTGGTTTAAAAAATATATATATCTCCCCTCTGAACATCTTATTTTAAATCTTAAATTAAATCTTGGCTTCTTGGACAGCCTTCTCTTCCCCGAAACTTTTGCGAACCTGGCTCGTCTCGATTCCACGCTCCAATAAAAATCAATCAAATGCCATTTATTATTGTTGTTATTTTTTAACACCGGCTCCACATTTTGCAGATTCCAAATTTTGGGGCGATGATGTGATGCAAATGTCGTTTTATGAGTTCAGGGAACTGGTTCCAGCTGGAAGCTGCGAGGGTCTTAAAAGCTTAAAAATAGCTCTTCCCTCCCCCCAAATAATAATAATAATAATAATAATAATAATAATAATCTCCAGCCACTTTGCCAAATCTTGCTTTTCACAGCAATCAGAAGTGACATTGGCAACTGACAGTCTGAAAGCAGAGCAGAAACAATTGGCTCTGAATTATGGTTTTTGATGCCAGATGGATCCCAGAGAGATGGGATCTGTTGGAAACGCCTGGTTGATTTGCACGATTCCTTAAAATGCGAGCCATACAAGGAGGGGGGAAGACGAGTTTTTACAGGCTGCTCTTGGGATCCAGGTAGTCCTTACAACGGTTCGTTTTAGTGAAGCTTCGAAGTTACAACGGCCCTGGGGGAAAAAAGGGGACTTAGTTCCATTTTTCACACTGTCCTCTCTACAGTCACAAGATCAAAACTCAAGCCCTTGGCAACTGACTCATATTTACAACGGTCGTAGCGCCCCGGGGGTCAGGTGAGTCCCCTTTTGTGACTTTCTGGCCAGCCAAGTCCACGGGGAAGCCAGCTTCACTTAATAACGTGTGTTTTTAATTTTAACAACTGCAATGATTGACTTAACGGGAGCCAGAAAGGGTTGAGCTCGCTTAACAAATTTCTCAAACATTGGACTCAGCTATGGTCGTAAGTTGAGGGATGCCTGGATTTGCAGAATTCGGCTCCATTTTCCGTCCAAAGTCCGAGCAGCTTTTAGTGCAAGGTGCAATCTTTGCTCTCAGAAATTCTCCCCAAGTTTTTCCCTTTGGCTGTGGTCCAAATTCAACTTTGGCTGAGTGATAGTCCATCTAGAAAAATATAGAGATAGATAGATAGATAGATAGATAGATAGATAGATAGATAGATAGATAGATAGATAGATAGATAGATAGATAGAGATGAGAGAGAGAGAGGCAGAGTTAGAGAGAGATAAGAAATAAGAGATAGAGATAAATAGATAGAGACAGATATAGATATAAATAATAGATATAGATAGATGGAGAGAGATAATAGAGAAAGATGATAGAGAGACTATATATACATACATACATATATATAGAGAGAGAGAGAAGAGAGAAGAGATAGATAGAAACAGAGAGAGAGAGATGAGAGAGAATAGATAGAGATAGATAGATAGATAGTTTGATAGATATAGATGTGTGTGTGTGAGAGAGAGAGTTAGAGATAAGAAATAAGAGAGATAGAGACAGAGATATAGATAATATAGATAGATAGATGGAGAGAGATGATAGAGAGAGAGACTATATATATATATATATATATATATAGAGAGAGAGAGAGAGAGAGAGAGTTAGAGAGAGATAAGAAATAAGAGAGATAGATAGAGACAGAGATATAGATAATATAGATAGATGGAGAGAGATGATAGAGAGAGAGACTCTCTCTCTCTCTCTATATATATATATATATGTTTTCTTAAGTTTTCGCGGGTACTTACATGTCTGGCATTCAGCTTTGTTCGGGTATTTTCCCACGTGGTGCTTTTAAAGTTGTAGCAACGTTTCAGCAGAATCTCAAGAGAGAGAGAGAGAGAGAGAGAGAGACAGAGAGAGAGAGACAGAGAGAGAGAGAGAGAGAGAGAGAGACAGAGATATAGATAATATATATAGATGGAGAGAGATGATAGAGAGAGAGACTATATATATATATATATATATATATATAGAGAGAGAGAGAGAGAGTTAGAGATAAGAAATAAGACAGATAGATAGAGACAGAGATATAGATAATATAGATAGATAGATGGAGAGAGATGATAGAGAGACTATATATATATATATATAGAGAGAGAGAGAGAGAGATAAGAAATAAGACAGATAGATAGAGACAGAGATATAGATAATATAGATAGATAGATGGAGAGAGATGATAGAGAGAGAGACTATATATATATATATATATATATAGAGAGAGAGAGAGAGAGAGAGATAAGAAATAAGAGAGATAGATAGAGACAGAGATATAGATAATATGGATAGATAGATGGAGAGAGATGATAGAGAGAGAGACTATATATATAGATAGATAGATAGAGAGAGAGAGAGAGAGAGAGAGAGAGAGAGAGAGAGAGAGGCAGATAGATAGGCAGATAGGCAGATAGAAATTGCAACATTTATCCTGGTAGGAAAAATGTGTTTGCTACAGGCTTAGAAGTGAAAAGGCATCATGAATATTGGTTTCTGGCCAGGAGAACATTTCTAGAAAAGTGTATTTTGTGAGGATCCAGTTTTGCAATTCTCCACGACTGCTTTTGGCATCAGAGATGGTGAGATGGGGTTAATTTCCCCCATTTTTGTCTTCTTCCTTTCTGATTGCCTGGTGAATTTTTTGCACTTCTCTTTAATGGAGCTGTCCTTAGTCATGAATCTCTTTGGCGACTAGACTGGATCACCCAAAGCTCTGGTTCCTTTGATCTGTAATTGGAAAGAAGAGATCCATGGAGGCAAGACTGAGAATCCATCCCGGGGGAAGGGGAAGGAAATTGGGTGATAAAAAAGAGGGAGGGAGGAATATGGATGTAATGGAGGAAGGAAGGAAAGTATGTAAATTGCAAGAAATTTCAAGAAGAGGGGAAAAGAAGGAAATTTCTAAGAAATATATAAATTACAAGAAAGTCCAAGGAAGGAAGGAAGGAAGGAAGGGTATGTAAATTAGAAGAAAGTTCAAGGAAGGAAGGAAAATTCTAAGATGTAAATTGCAAGAAAGTTCAAGGAAGGAAGGAGATGGGAATGAGAAGAGAGGAAGGAAAGGAAGAGAGGAAAAAAAATACCCAGTTCATGAGGACTAGAAATTGTCCTTTTTTAAAATAAAAAACAAGGTATCACGTGAAGATGGAATCTGATTCCTGGTGTGGGAACACATAGCATATTTAAGTGAATGCAATGCCAGCCTCTCCTTAAACCAGGTTGAGGGCTTGCATTAAGCCTCTCTCGTCCATCCTTTCCATTTTTCCCTTCATTGCTAAGTTGTAACATGCAGATCCAAGAAGGTTCCTCCTCCTCCTCCTCTTCTTCTTCTTCTTCTTCCTCTTCCTCTTCTTCTTCTTCCTCCTCCTCCTCCTCCTCCTTCTTCTTCCACCTACACACTCCTCTTTCATAGAAACCCTCCTGTTGAAATTATATATATATATATATATATATATATATATATATATATATATATATACATACACATACATATACATATACATATACATATACATACATACATACATATATACACACACACACACACACACACACACACACACATACATATATTTGTTTTCTTAAGTTTTCGCGGGTACTTACATGTATGGCATTCAGCTTTGTTCGGGTATTTTCCCACATCATTGTAGTTGTGCTTTTAAAATTGTAGCGACGTTTCGGCAGAATCTCATCTGCCATCATCAGGCTTCTGTATTGTGTTCGTCTGACAAACACAATACAGAACACAATACAGACGAACCCAATACAGAAGCCTGATGATGGCAGATGAGATTCTGCCGAAACGTCGCTCCAACTTTAAAAGCACAACTACAATGACGTGGGAAAATACCTGAACAAAGCTGAACGTCATACATGGAAGTACTCGCGAAAACTTAAGAAAACGTGTGTGTGTGTGTGTGTGTGTAAAAATATAAATATGGCCCTCGGTAGACAGGGAAGGGAGGGAAGAGAAAGTATGAGTGAAGTTGGATTCAGGAAGGAGAGAAATACCCGGGGTGTGAAAATCACTCTGGCTGGGCACACGGAAGTGAGCGTGTCAGCGTTGCTAGGCATTTTTCCTGGGCTTCAGCGGGACTCAGCGTGATTTTGACAGGTGATGGATGTAATTTGTGCTTTGACTGTCGCTGGAGCAAAAAAAATAAAGGGCGGGGGGAAATAAAACAGAACGAAGGATGAATTTCCAAAGGGTGGAGAAGGTGGATGGTTTGAGGCCAGGGACCCGAAATGGTTAAACAGCCATGGGCCGTTGAATTATACAAAGAAGCGCATCCAACGTGGGTCGGATTGCAGGCAGTCCTGGACCCGTTGAGTGACATTGGCCCTGTTTTGCAACTTCTTTTACCTTATTTAGTCCTTCCTTCCTTCCTTCCTTCCTTCCTTCCTTCCTTCCTTCCTTCCTTCCTTCCTTCCTTCCTTCCTTCCTTCCTTCCTTTCCTTCTCCCTCCCTTCTTCCCTCCCTCCCTGTTGGACTAGAAGACCTCCAAGGTCCCTTCCAACTCCCTTCCTTCCTTCCCTCCCTCCCTCCTTCCTTTCAGGTCATTTATGTTCAGAGTATCGCAGTGTAAATTCAGCGCCAGAAAAAGTAAACACAGGTGGCTGAGCTTTCTTTTATAACTTCTTTATAAAACATGTGTCAATTTTACAAGACCAGTTGTAGATTTCTCCAACATGGAGCAAATCCAAGCAGAAGCAGACATGTGACGGGTTTAGGAGCTCAGAAACAGAGATCAGTTTCAGCAGGCAAGCAAGCAAGCTAGTTTCTCTTTCAATAGACAAACTCGGAGCTTCAATATAGCTTCAGAGCTTAATATAGAGCCACGCCTAGGCTACTTGTAGTTTCAGTTTCCAAACAGTCCTCATTGGCTGACTTAATGGCCATGTCTATTCATTGGCTTGTTACCATGCTCTATTCCAGTTCATGAATAAACTCTTGACAATTTACAGTTTGTTAATAATGTGTTCAGTGAATTGTTCCTGTTCTTTTAACAACCCCCATAATCCTTGCATTGGGGTGGAGTCGGGGCAACTGAGTGTTTTACTGGCCGGATGCTCTTCCTGTTGCCAGTATGGAGTTTTGTTTGGCGGATAATATTCTCATGGTGCCCGGAAGGAGAAATATATCGGCCTCTACCTAGGATTGAACTTGCAGCCTCCTGAGTTCCACCTCTAGGCCACTGGTTCTTAAGTGAGACTGACTCTCCCCTCTTGACTTTCTTGCTTGTCACACTTGGGAAATCACAGGACCCCCGGGAGGCTGCGACCGTCGTAAATGTGAGTCGGGGGGTCAAGCCAAACCAAACGTTTACATCACATGACTGTGGGGATGTTTTTGGAAGCTCCTAAGTGTGGAAAAACGTTCCTATAAGTCACTTATAGGGCAGTGACATCGTAACTGCGAACGGTCGCTAAATTTACTCTTGTAAGTCGAGGACTCCCTGTCTCCAAAGAGAATTAAAAAAAAACAAACCAAAGGATCAGGTTTGTGAGGACTAAAAGCTTGTCCTTTTTTTAAAAAAAAATCCGGATTCCAAAGACTCTGTGGGCTCCCCAAAGTTGCCAAATGGGTGAAAAATGTAAGAAGAATTTAATTTCATGGGAAGGAAACCAATTTAATCCAGAATTTTGGATCAGGAAAAGGGATTTGGGGCACAAGAAAGGACCAAACCATCGCAATCCACATTTTAGCAGAGTAACAGATTTGGAAGGGACCTAGGAGGTCCTCTAGTCTGACCCCCTTCTCAGAATAGAGTTGGGAGGGGCCTTGGAGGCCTTCTAGTCTGACCCCCCTTCTCATAATAGAGTTGGGAGGCCTTCTAGTCTGACCCCCCTTCTCATAATAGAGTTGGAAGTTGCCTTAGAGGCTTTCTAGTCTGACCCCCCTTCTCATAATAGAGTTGGGAGGGGACTTGGAGGCCTTCTAGTCTGACCACACCCCACCCACCCCGCTCAAGCAGGAGTCCCTACTACACCATTTCAGACAAATAGTTATCCAATTTCCTCTTCAAAACCCATGACTGTGGATATCATTCCACCGCTTAATTATCCCGTCTAATATCGTCTTGATTCTCTTACACGTTTGCTCGGTTCTTTTCAATAAACCGGCCCCAAATACCTCGCCCATCTAGTGGTGGGGAGTTCCGTAGTCTCACCCTTCCCCATTCTGCCCCATTCTTTCTTACATCAGCTCCGGATTTCCCCCAACCACCCTTAACTTGAGAAAAAAAGAGAGAATTTTGACTTCCCACAGCGGGCGGTTTTACATCCCTCTTCCTCCTCCTCTCCCTTTTCCACCTCGTCTTGTCCGCACGGAAAGATTGCTGAGTGGTGCCCTTTCCTCCTGGGAGCCTTTGCGAGCCGTCTCCAACTGTCCTTCTCTCACCCCTGGCAAATTCTCTCTTTCTCTCTCTCCCTCTCTCTCTCTCTCTTTCGTCGTTAACAGCAGCAAGCAAACGCTGCGTGGGCAGGGAAGCTCCTATTATGGGCTGGAATGGCAAAATCCCTTCCAACGAAAGGAAATTTTTGTTTTAAAAAAAAATTATTATTTTGTCACGCTGGGAAGCAGCGAAAGTTCAGCTTCTCCGCTGCCGGCAGAGGACAAGGGACGTAGGGAAAGAGATGTGGGTGGTTCTCGTAAGGTTGTCAGCCGTGCTGGGCTCCCATCGAGTTCAAGGAAGGGAGCGGGGGGGGGGGGGGAGAAAATATGAAGCGGGGAGGGGGGGGGAAAGAAAGAAAATTCAAATCTCTCTTTTTTTCCCCTGCTCCGGAGAGAAGCGATCCTGTTTGACTCACTCAGCTGGTTGGCAGGATTTTGCAGGCCGTTCTGTTCCCGAGAAGAGAAAAATGCCACAACGGAGAACGGCAGATGGGGCTGTGCATTTGTGCCTCTGTGTGTGGGGTGTGTGTGTGTGTGTGTGTGTATACACACAACATGGGGGCTCCTGTAGGAGAAATTTGGCAGCTTTCTCACGCTAGAATTGGGGTTTTTTTTTCCCCAAACTGTCCCCCAAATGTCTCCCTTTTCCACTGGAAAAGATATATCTGTAATATATCTGTAATATATATAAATATATTTATACACACACACACACACACACACATAATTCATTCATTCTCCAGACCCTAAAATTATTTTTAATGTACTTACTGAGCTTTCGTCAGCCTTTGCTGACATTATCAGAATTTTAAACTACCATTACAGAGATCTCTGCCTTTATATATCATTATAACATTTTATACATACATACATACATACATCATTCATTCATTCATTCATGCTCTGGACCCTAAAATTACTTTTAATGTACTTACTGAGCTCTCATCAGGCTCTGCTGACATAACGACCGTTGCAAAGGGTTCCCCCAATGAAAAATTCAAGACGCTTGGCACCCAATTCTCGTATTTACGATGGTCAAGGCATTCCGGGGTCGCCTGATCCCCCTTTTCTGGCAAGCCAAGTCGACGGGGAAAGCCGGATTCACTTAATGGCCGTGTCACTTAAGTAAACAACGACGGCTACTCACTTAACAACGGTGAGAAGAAAGGCCAGATAACTCATAATCAGAGTTGGAAGGGACCTTATAGGTCATCTAGTCCAACCCCCCCCGCCCAAACAGGAGATCATCAAAACTCAATTTACAACTGTCTCACGTAACGACAGAAAAGTTGGGCTCGATGTTGCGGTTGTAAGTCAAGGACTGCCTAATATCTAGAAAGCTCTTGGGGACATCCAGCCTGGTTATTTGAGGGACAACTGTCTCTCCAATCTAGCCCTTATTCAGGTTTCTGTTGTCCAGAAGCCGGTTTAGAAAAGGTAGACTGTCCCTGAGCATGGAGGTTCTACTGAATTATTGAGACCCCCATCTCTTTTTAAGAAGGTCTGTTCTCTTTTGCATTAGTTTATGAGAGAGTTTCAAGACTTTCTTGAGACTTTCAAGAAGAGACTGAACTGCCATCTTTCAGAAATGGTGTTGGGTCTCCCACTTGAGTGACGGGTTGGACTAGATGACCTACAAGGTCCCTTCCAGCTCTGACCATCTGTTAATCTGTTGTGCCTTTTAGGGTGGGTTTTTATTTCTTTTTGAAACGTCAGGAAATCCGGCGTCCATCAGTTACCTAAATGTAGATTTATTCAACGCAGGAATCTTTGTGCTTTTTAAATTTATTTTTATTTTTTGGGGGGCTACACACAACAGGTGAAGTTTAGCCTTGAGCTAAAATGGCAGTTTTGGAAATACTTCGGCTTGGAGTTATAGGTAAAAGCAGCCAGAAGATAGAAGGAATAACCCTCTTCCCCCCCAAAAAAAGATCATTTTAATGAATAATAAACCCTTTTTTTTTAAAAAAAGATAATTTTTCCTTTTGAGAAGTGCTCAAAGTTGCACATCGAGCCCGGAAGCTGATTATTCAATGGATTAAAAAAAAAAACCTGAATTAGCTTCTCTTCAACATTTCTTTCTTTATGAACTTTTCGAATCCTTTTCGCTGCGGTTTTTTCTTTCCCTCCCCCCCTTTCGACAGTGAATAAGCAAGAGGGAATAAATGAGACCAGCGACAATCTTTTTAAATAGAAGGCTTATTGCAGTTTTGTTAAAAATAAAATAATCGTAGAAGCTAATGCTTTCCGCCAGCATCCCCCCCCCAAAAAAACCCCCATGAGAATTGGAGAAAATTAGATTATAGCAATATTTGATACAGGTTGTCCTGGACTTAACTGCCATTCAGAGTTGCAACGGCACTGCAAAATCAGAGTTTATGACAGGTCCTCGGGTTTATGACCGTCACAGCATTCTCGCCAGTCGTGTGGTCCAAATTGGTTTGCTTGGCACCTGGCATGTGTTTACAACGGTTGCAGCCTCCTGGGGGAATCACGTGATCACCTATGGTGACCTTCCCCAGCCAGGGAGGGGAGGAAAACTCGGGTTTGCTTAACGGCCGTGTAATGTGGTTAACAGCTTCAGCGATTCGCTTAACAACCAAGACAAAACAAAAGGTTGAAACATTGGATGTGACTCATTTAACAACTGCCTTACTTAGCAACAGAAATTCTGGTCCCAACTAGATAGATGGATGGATGGATGGATGGATGGATGGATGGATAGATAGATAGATGAATAGATAGATAGATGAATAGATAGATAGATAGATAGATAGATAGATAGATAGATAGATAGATAGATAGATAGATAGATAAGAGAGAGAGAGAGATAAATTATCATCTATCATCTATCTATATCTATCTGATAGATAGATAGATGATAGAGATGATTAGATATAGATAGAGAGAGAGAGAGAGAGAGAGAGATAAATTATCATCTATTATCTATCTATCTGATAGATAGATGATAAAGATGATTAGATATAGATAGATAGATGATAGATAGATAGATAGATAGATAGATAGATAGATAGATAGATGATAGAGAGAGAGAGAGAGAGAGATAAAGATAAAAACTAGATGAAGGGAAGGAGGTAGAGAGAGAGATGTGTGTATACACACACACACACACACAGAGAGAGAGAACTAAATGGAGGGAGGGAGGGAGAGATGATAGATAGATAGCCAGACAGATAGATACAGAGAGATAGAGATAAAGATAAAAACTAGATGGATGAAAGGAAGGAGAGAGAGAGAGAGAGATTGTGTGTGTGTATGAATACATATGGAGAGATAAAACTAAATGGAGAGAGGGAGAGATGAAGAAAACAACTAAATGGAGGGAGGGAGGGAGAGAGAGAGAGATGATAGATATAGAAGCAGACAGACAGAGACACATAGAGAAATAGAAATTAGATGGAGGGAGGGAAAGAGAAAGAGATGGAGACAGATATATAGAGATGGATGAATGGATGGAGAGAGACGGACAGGCAGGCATACCCATGTATCCATTGTTTTATTGGTACATGAGATTAAAGCAGTCTAAGAACCTGCAAATTTCCAGGTGTCGCTGGAAATCCCAACACCCATCCCCTCTCCTGGCAGGGGCTGATGGAAATTGGGGCTCCACAAGCCCCGGGGAGATCCACTCCGGGGCTAACTTCAGAATTCTGAAATATGTCCTTCTCCATTTTATGGCTGTGGCTTAAAACCAGAGGCGCAGACACGTCTTGTCTGCGGTGCGAATCCTGCGGCTCTCGGGTTCCAGGTGCCAATGCTGCACCCCTGATTTTATTTCGCTTATGGAAAGTTCGAGGAATGACAGTTGCTGATTATCAATGGCTCGACCTACCTATGTGCTTTTTTTTCTTTCCCCTGCCTTGAGCAAGAATATTTTCTGAATTTGATTTTCTCTCTCTCTCTTTTTCTCTCTCTCTCTGTCTCTTCCTTCCTTCCTTTTTTTTTAATTTTAGATAATCGCCTTTGACGAATTGCACATAGATTTTAAGAATCCCATCGACCAGGGCAATCCAGCCAGGGCAGTAAGTCTAAACATATGGTGTCTGAGGTTTGTGTGTCTCCGTCTCCATTTGTCTGTCTTCTCCCTCTCCTTTCCCACACCCCCCACTCGTCAAAAATCTCCTGCTTGGGCCGGGAGGGTGGTGGTGGGGCGAGTTGGACTAGATGACCTTACAGGGTCCCTTCCAACTCTGTTTTAATTGGCTGTACACAGCCCCCCCCCAAAAAAGTGCCATTTATTTCCTCTCTTCGGTTGGGTGGCCTGCAAGTATACGCTGAGCGCTGCAATATCATTATATAAATATATCCTTATATCATGATATAAATATAATTTATATCATGATATAAATCATTATAATACCTCATCCTCTTATATTCACGAGTCTGCTGCATTTCTGTTGAGATTTACAGATAGTCCCCGACTTACAGTGGCACGCTTAGCGGCCGAAGTCACTACAGCGCTGGGAAAAAAGGGACTTAGGGCCGTTTTTCACACTTATGACCTTTTCACACTTACGACCGTCACGGTATTCCCCCTGGTTAAAAATTCAGACCCTTGGCGATGGATTCATATTTGTGACGGTGGCATGAAGCTAGACTTGCTTAATGTCCATCTGACTCATTTAACCACTGCAAGGGGATTCACTTAACAAGGACAGCCAATTTCGGTATCTTACCGGGAAAAAAATACAATAAAAGGAATACATATTTAATTTGACATGTCTTCACAGCGGCTAGAATTGTGTTTGCACAACAGTGGAAAAATGAAGAGATCCCTGCAGATGAAAATGTAATTAAAGATATATATTAGAGTGTGCAGGAATGGATAGATTAACACTTAACAATTAAGGAGAAGGAAGAAACTAAGTATTTTTTTTCTGACGTGGGATTTGTTTTATCAATGGCTATGTCAACTCCTAAAATATTTCTATGGTTGTTTTGGACTTGCCAACTGAAAGAGGGCGGGGGGAGCAGTGTGGCAACTTGGAAATTGAAAGTGCATTCCATAAATAGTTTTTCAAAGATAGTAACTAGGTGACTGAAGTTTCTGCTGCTCAAAATTCTAATTGGAGAACATGATTGATGACTCTGGGCTATGGAGGTGTCCCATTGGAGAATATACATCCAGGGTGTGGGGGGTAGAAGACCAGGGTCAAGTGGGAAATGAATGGTGTATCTTAAAGTCGGCTGCACCCAGGTAATGCCAGCATGGTCACTCCTAATAAATCTTTTTTTTTTTTTACACTGAGAGATATGGCTAGAGACTTATGATTTGAACAGGGGTGCATGTCGGAGCCTTGACAGAAGTGGCAATGCACAAGGTGTCAGACACAGAAGAAAATTATCTTGTGTTCCTTGTGACGCGGAAGTTGCAAAAATATATATATATAAATAAATAAAAGTACGAGTTCAATTTGGCACCATTGCTTTTCTTAATTACGAGAAAACATTCCAGGTGTTTTGGAGTAAAAACACCTTTAGCGTGGTTTTCCACATCGCCCTACCCACACACCCACCCCAAAAAACGGGCGAGCGCAAACCAGCATGTTTAAAAAAAATTCGAATTTAATGTCGTCTCAATGAAAATGAACCTAAGCTTCGACGGTTTACAAGCGGGGCTTGTCATCGTTCTGCACCGTGGGTCAGGCGGAAATGTGCAAATTGTCGAGGGCTGGAAGACTTGCACAGCTCCTGCTGTTTAAGAATGGGTGTGTATGAATGTGTTGGAGTGTCTGAGACAGGGCATGCTTTGAGCTGGAGGTAACGATTTCGTGATTGATTAAACTAATTTATGCAGGCATCCATCTCACGGAGGGCAAGGCCGGGCAGCCTTAACACCGAGCTCAAAAAAAAAGAAAAAAGAAAAAAAAGAAACGGTTCCTAATGCAAAAAAAATGGTAATTTAGATTTCATGGTAAAATCAAAGATGGAAAAGTATAAAAGCCAGACTAACAAGAAAGGATAAAGGAAGGGTTTGAAAATGGCAGTGGTTTTACTGGTTTTTAAGGTTTTTAAGAAAAGACAAGACAGCCATTTGTCTGGAATGGGTAGAAGGTGTCCTGCTTGAGAAAGGGGTTGGACTAGAAGACCTCTAAGGTCCCTTCCAACTCTGTTATTCTGTCCTTCTTCCTTCCTTCCATCCATCCTTTCTTCCTTCCATCCATCCTTTCATCCATCCTTCCTTCCATCCATCCTTCCTTCCTTCCTTCCTTCCTTTCATCCTTCCTTCCTTCCATCCTTCCTTCCTTCCTTCCTTCCTTCCTTCCTTCCTTCCTTTCATCCTTCCTTCCTTCCATCCTTCCTTCCTTCCTTCCTTCCTTCCTTTCATCCATCCTTCCTTTCATCCATCCTTCCATCCTTCCTTCCTTCCTTCCTTCCATCCTTCCTTCCATCCTTCCTTCCTTCCTTCCTTCCTTCCTTCCTTCCTTCCTTCCTTCCTTCCTTCCTTCCTTCCTTCCTTCCTTCCTTCCTTCCTTCCTTCCTTTCATCCTTCCTTCCTTCCTTCCTTCCTTCCTTCCTTCCTTCCTTCCTTCCTTTCATCCATCCTTCTTTCCATCCTTCCTTCCTTCCTCTGTTATTCTGCTATTCCTTCCTTCCTTCTCCATCACTGGGGGTCTCATCAGCCACGATGTCGTGCAGCTGAGGAGCATGGAACTTGTAGTCCGAAAGATTTTTGGGGAATGGAGACTTTTGGTGTTCCTTTTTCCGTGAATTTGGCCTTTAAAATGCTTGTCTGGGTTGAGATGCAGACCAGAGGCCAGAACTTAAATTCAATAAAGAAAATTTTCCAGTAAGGTTTATCCAGAGCAGATCCATTGATTTCTCTATGGGTTGAGGACACGTGTGCAACCCACAGCCTTTAGAGAATAACAGAGTTGGAAGGGACCTTGTAGGTCATCTAGTCCAACCCCCTGCTCAGGCAGGAGACAAATGGTTGCCCAATCTCTTCTTAATCACCTCCACGGTTGGAGCAACCACTGGTAGAAAATTCCTCCTTTAATTCCAGGTTGCTTCTTCCCTTGATGACTTTCCACCCATCGCTTCTTGTCCTGTCTTTTGGGGCTTTGGAGAATAACTGGACCCCCTCTTCTTTGGGGCAGCCCCCGAGATATTCATTGCAAGCTTTTCAATACAACAGGGCTCTCAAATTTTTGAGAAAGAGCAAAAAGGCTCTTTAAATAATAATAATAATAATAATAATAATAATAATAATAATAATAATAATAATAATAATTATTATTATTATTATTATTATTATTATTATTACTATTACTATTATTATTATTATTATTATTATTATTATTATTATTATTATTATTCAGAATCCAGCTCTTTGTTCGAGGCAGGCCTGCGTAAACGGTTTCCTGCAGGCGAGGAAGCCCCTTTGAGATCAAACTAGAACATTTCATCTCACCAGGGCTTGCAAGATCAGCCAAGGACACATTCAGGAGTCCCAGATCTTTGCAAATTGCCTTTAAATTGTGGCTGGCACTTCACCAAGAAGTGGTGTCTCTTAGCTGGACCACCTCCTCCTCAAGGTATAAATAGTGCCGTCTGACCTCAATATTTTTGGGCAAAGGCCCAAAACGACGCCGAGATTTGAACTCGGAATAAAGAGAGATTTCTTTATTTTTTCTAATTCCCCGAAAATACGACCTACCCTGAAAGTAAGACCTAGCTCAGTGGTGGCTAACCTTTTTGGGTTCCTGGGCCAAAAATTGTGTGCACGCTGCCGGCACCCAGAAGGCAATGCGCGCAGAATCCCTCATGCTGCCACCCTCCCTCCCTCCCTCCCGCCACCTCCCTCCCCCACAGCTGATTTTCGGCCAGTTTGAGGCATTTTTCAGCCTCCCAGAGGCTTGAAGAAAAGCCTCTGCAGGCTTTGCAGGCCAAATAATAGGCCCGTTTCGTCACTTCCGACGAGACAGGCCTATTATTTGTCATGCAAAGGCTTTTTTTCAAGCCTCTGGGAGGTCGAAAAAAGCCTCAAACCAGCCGAAAATCAGCTGAGAAGCGCACGGCATGTGCACTGAGGTAAGTTTGCCTTCTAGCACTGATGATGTTACCTAGTTGGGTCGTGAAATGTCTGTAAGAAAATCACCAAGCTCAGAGAGCACTAAGGAGCATACAGTCTCCTTTTCCTCCTCCTCTTCTTCTTTTCTCCTTCTCCTTTTCCTCCTCTCCATTAACCCCACTCCCTACTAGCACTGATGGTGTTACCTAACTGGGTTACAAAACGTCTCCAAGAAAGCCAGCAAGCTCCAGGGAGCTCCGAGGCCAACTGTGAGCCATAAATAGCCTCTTCTATTGATAGCAGCCGAATCTTTTATGACTTTCCATTCCTGAACAGTGAAAATTTGGATCTGCCAAATGTTACTCTGCAGCTCTCCGTCCTTGTCTGTGCGGTGTGATCTGAGAACTTCAGTTCTCAGCTCCATCTGGATGCCATAAGCTCCCTGTCTGGGATTCGCCACCAAGAAACCTTGCCATCCTTAGCTCAGTCTTCCCCATCTGTAAAATGGGCTTTGGAAGCATATATATATATATTTCCTTTCGGATTTCCAAGCGATTTGTACCACAGAGGCCGCTCCTGGGGACGCCGAGACCCCTCTTTTCTCCACGCGGAGAAAAACGTGCCAAGAATTAAAAATAAATAAATATTTTTGGGGGGTGGGCAATATGGCAGATTGAAGATCTTTCTTCGGTGGTTTTGCAAAGCCGGAGAAACCTTTTTTGCAGCCCCCAATTGGAGCCACCCAACCCGTCTCTTCCCTCCATTGTAGCCATCCCTGCCATAAGTGACTATTTCAACATAAATTTTATATTTTCCCCCTGCAGAGAGAAAGGTTGAAAAATGTGGAACGCATCTGTTGCCTTTTGAGAAAGGTGAGTATCCTGCCTCTTGTCAATGATTTCTCCCTCCCTATTTCTCCCCCCAGCCCAAGGATTCCTTTATACGAAACACCAATTTCTTGGTATGTTTAAAAGCTGGAGGAACTGATTAAATGCCACTTTCTAATGTTTTGGTTAAAACCACAGATGGAATATGGCAGCCAGTTTTTGGTTTACACAATATTAAAAAAAAAAGGATGTTGAGACTCCGGGAAGAGTGCAGAAAAGAGCAGCAATGAGGATTACAAGAGGATAAAGTAGGAAGAATTTTTGCAGGAATTGGGGGGTGTCTCTAGTTTAATGAAAAGAAGGACTAAGAGTGACATGATAGCAGAGTTCCAATATTTGAAGGGCTGCCCCAAAGAAGAGGGAGTCAATTTATTCTCCAATTGGAAACTAACTAAGGAGAGAAGCAACTTAGAACTAAGGAAGAATTTCCTGACAGTGGGAACAGTTCACCAGTGGAACAGCTTGCCACTAGAAGTCGTGGGTGGCCCAACACTGGAGGTTTTTAAGAAGAGATTGGACAGCCATTCGTCCAGAATGGTAGTGGGTTTCCTGCCTGAGCCAGGGTTTGGACTAGAAGACCTCCAAGGTCCTTTCCAATTGGTTGCCACAATATAAAAATATATTGGGACTCTAGAAAGATTGCAGTGAAGAGCAACAAAAATGATTAGGGGACTGGAGGATGAAACATGTGAAGAAGGGTTGCAGGAATTGGGAATGTCTAGATATCTTACCATCTTTCTCATAGTTTCTCTCTAGCCATCATCCACCCATCTTTTACCTTCTACTTCTGTTTCCTCCCTCCCTGGTTTTTCTCCTTCCTTCCTTCCTGCCTACCTTTCTCTATCTATCTATCTATCTATCTATCTATCTATCTATCTATCTATCTATCTATCTATCTATCTATCTATCTATCTATCTATCTATCTATCATCTTTCTAATATTTTCTCTAGACATCATCCATCCCTCTTTTATTTTCTACTTGTTTCCTCCCTTCTTGGCTTTTCTCCTTCCTTCCTTCCTTCCTTCCTTCCTTCCTTCCTTCCTTCCTTCCTGCCTGCCTGCCTGCCTGCCTGCCTGCCTGCCTGCCTGCCTGCCTGCCTGCCTGCCTGCCTGCCTATCTGTCATCTTTCTAATATTTTCTCTCTAGCAATCATCCATCCATCTTTTATCTTCTTCTTGTTTCCTCCCTCCCTCTGATTTTTTTCCTTCCTTCCTTCCTTTTTCCCCCCACTTTCTGTCTCTCTCTCTCTGTTTTTCTATCCCATCTATATCTATCTATCTTATATTTTCTCTCTAGCCATCATCCATCTATCTTCTACCTACTTCTGTTTCCTCCATCCCTAGCTTTTCTCCCTTCCTTCCTTCCTTCCATCCATCTTTTCTGTCCATCTGTTCTAGCCATTCACCCATCTCCTATCTTTCTCTCTCTCTCTCTCTCTCTCTCTCTCCAGCCATCTATCCATCCATCTTGTTCTTTCTTCTCTCTCCCTCCCTCCGTCTCCCTCTCTCCAAAGCAAGTACAATATCCATCAGATCCGGCTTCACTCCCTTGTTCTTCACAAAGCTCTGATTTGCTAAAACGAGCTCTAAGCCCCCCAGGGTGTTTGGGGGCGCCCACCGCCAAGGGTTATTCTTGTCTGGAAGTGTGGCTTTGTGTCCATGCACATCCAGTACAAAGTGAAGCCTCTTCCTCTCCAATCTGTTGAAGCTTGTTCCTGTCAGTCTAAATTAAACTGAAACGAAGGAAGGAAGCGGCTCATGCATTCGGGTGATAGAGATTCTCAGCGTTTTTTGCTCAAAGTTTTCAGTTTGGGCACAAAATGAATTAATTTTGTTAGGGGTAACAAAAGCCAAATTTTACCCCTTAATTTTACCCCTTCTATCTTGGAAAGGCTGCCAGAATAATCACCATCACTGAACTCTTATATTGTATTATGTTGCAGTCTTATATTGCATTCTTCTATACATTATGCTTCATTCTTCTATTGTATTATACTGCACTCTTATATTGCAGTATTTTATTGCATTATAACACATTATTATTCTGTGTTCTTATGTTGCATTCTTATATCTTATAATATATTTAAGATTTACTCTTAAATCACAAGCACTCCATCACTGGAGGTTTTTAAGAAGAAACTAGACAGTCACTTGTCTGAAAAGATATAGGTTTTCCTGTTTGAGCAGGGGGCTGGACTAGAAGACCTCCAAGGTCCCTTCCAGCTCTATTCTATTCTATTTTATTATGTTACTGCATTATTATACATTATGCTTCATTCTTATATTGCATTATTTTATTGCATTGTAATATATTACGTTCCATTCTTATATTGCCTTATGTTGCATCCTTTTATTGCATTATTATAATACATAATACATTATTATGCTGCATTCTTAGGACATATTGCATTATTTTATTGCAATATGTATCTTATGCTGCATTCTTATATTGACATATTGCATTCTTACGTTGCCTTCTTTTTTCGCACTTTTATACATTGCAATATTATTTTTGCCTTATTGTATTGCATTTTTCTTTCATTACGATTTCTTTTTGCAAAAGCAGATTGGGCTTAGAAACCAAATGTCAACTAGTTCAGATTGCAATTTCTGATCGGGAAATATTTGATGCCATTCCCATCTCAAACCTATCCAATCTTAGATTTATGGCAGAGATGTTGTGACACCTGACAATAAAACATTGAGCTGATCATGCAATAGTGATGAATTCATTAGTCAGCCAGTGACTATTAATAAGTATAAAATCTGAGGTTGATTTTTTCTCTGTCTCTCTCTCTCTCTCTCCATCTCCCTCTCCCTCTCTCAATCATCTCTCTCTTTCTCTCTCTCTCCCTCATTCTGTCTCCATCACTCTCTCATTCTCTCTCCATCTCTCATTCTGTCTCCCTCTCCCTCTCATTCTCTCTCCCCCCTCTCGTTGTCTCTCTCCCTCTCTCTCTCATTCTGTCTTCATCTCTCTCTTTCTCTCTCCCCCTCATTCTGTCTCCATCTCTCTCTCATTCTCTCTCCATCTCTCATTCTGTCTCCCTCTCCCTCTCATTCTCTCTCCCCCCTCTCGTTGTCTCTCTCCCTCTCTCTCTCATTCTGTCTTCATCTCTCTCTTTCTCTCTCCCCCTCATTCTGTCTCCATCTCTCTCTCTCATCTTTTCTACCCAAGTTTGTTTTTTTAAAAACAAGACTAAAAGTTGCCTTGCTAATTATGTGAGCCCTAAATAAATAAAACGAGGGGGAAATTAATCCTTTTTGGGGGGGTGGGGTGTGTGGAACGAGGCATCTCTGCAAGTATCCCTTTTGCGAAGGCTGTCAAGATTGCTCCGATTAGAATAGTGGGGGAAAAACGGAGCATCGAATAAATCCGTTTGTAAAAAAAGAAGGATTTCGTGCAGGAGAAAGGAAGGCTATTGTTGGGCGATTGTGCCCTGGGAGATTTTTCTGAGGATAATGGCTTGTGTATCGAAGGAGTTGCAAACCATAAGAATAGAACCACACAGTAAAAAGTCACCTGTTTGCAATCCAGAGGGATGGGGGTGGGAATATTTGAATTTTTCTCTCTCCCACAGCTCGTGGTTCCGGAATATTCCATCCATGGCCTTTTCTGCCTGATGTTTCTCTGTGCAGCTGAATGGGTGACTCTGGGCCTCAACATCCCCCTCCTGTTCTACCACCTGTGGAGGTAAGAGGGAAGCCCCCTCCCCACCTACTCATTATCCCTCCCACCAGCAGCCATCAGGTGCAGTTGCAATAGATAGATAGATAGATAGATAGATAGATAGATAGATAGATAGATAGATAGATGATAGATAGATAGATAGATAGATAGATAGATAGATAGATAGATGATAGATAGATGATAGATAGATAGATAGATAGATGATAGATAGATGATAGATAGATAGATAGATAGATGATAGATAGATAGATAGATAGATAGATAGATAGATAGATGATAGATAGATAGATAGATAGATGATAGATAGATAGATAGATAGATAGATAGATGATAGATAGATAGATAGATAGATAGATAGATAGATGATAGATAGATGATAGATAGATAGATAGATAGATAGATAGATAGATAGATAGATGATAGATAGATAGATAGATAGATAGATGATAGATAGATGATAGATAGATAGATAGATAGATGATAGATAGATAGATAGACAGATAGATGATAGATAGATGATAGATAGATAGATAGATAGATAGATAGATAGATAGATAGATAGATGATAGATAGATGATAGATAGATAGATAGATAGA
>CM066333.1:103040490-103077990 GCA_033807585.1 Hydrophis major | reverse complement strand
TTCAGGATAAATCTCTTGCTTGGAGGAAGGATGGGGGCGGAAAACGAAAGGAAAGGAAAGAAGGAAGAAAGGAATAACAGAATGGAAGGGGAAGGAAGGAAGGAAGGAAGGAAGAGAAAGGAAGGGGGAAGGAAAAGAAGAAAGGAAGGGGGAAGGAAAGAAGGAAGAAAGAAAGAGGAAGGGGGATGGAAGGAAAGGAAGGAAGAGGAAGGGGGAAGGAAAGAAGGAAGAAGAAAGAGAAAGGAAGGGGAAGGAAGGAAGAAGAAAAAAAGGAAGGGGGAAGGAAAGAAGAGGAAAGAGAGAGGAAGGGGGAAGGAAGGAAAGGAAGAGGAAGGGGGAAGGAAAGAAGAGAAAGGAAAGGGGAAGGAAAAAAGGAAAGGAAGGAAGGGGAAGGAAAGAAGGAAGTGAGGAAGAAAGAGAAAAGAAGGGGGGAAGGAAGACATTCCAATTGTTAATCACCTGAATTTTGATGCTCATAAGTAAAGGGGTGATTGTAATTCACTTTTTTCAGTATTATTGTAACTTCAAACAAGTCACTTCATGAATTGTTGTAAAACAAGGACTTACCTGCAGACGCTTATATTCCAGAAATTTGCACGCCTTTATTGAAAGTGAGAAAAAAGTTGGAAATGTTGTTTAACAGATGTTATTTGGTGGTTTAGACATCAATTGGCAATGTAGATGTCCTTATTTGTTGTGGTATGCAAAAAATAGACCTTAGTGGGGTAAATATGCGTATATATTTATCTATATATCAAAACAGCTTGTTTTGCTTCTAAAAAAAGAACAACTGGGATATCCTTCTAAAAAAATTTTTGGGGGAGTGAGATTCCGGGCTGTGAAGAGAAGCTGGGCATTATTAAATAGCAGGAATCCAATTAAATCCTAAATTTAAAAAAATGTCCCTGAAAATCAACAGGGATTTTTTTTTTCTCGTCCTTCTGTCTGAGGGTTGATTTGGTGAGATTTGATCAAATCCCCCAAATTCTTTGGTTTCCTTTTGAGGTGGAACCCTTAGAATTGGCCATGTTGGAAGTCCTGGTTGGCCATGTTGAGGTCACAATTAGTCATTTTGGGGGTCACAGTTGGTCATTTTGGGGTCACAGTTGGTCATTCTCGGGCCAAATTGGTCATTTTGAGCTTACATTCAAACATTCTGAAATCATAATTGGTCATTCTGAGGCCCAACTGGTCATTTTGAAGTTACAATTGGTCATTCTGAGTCACAAATTAGTCTTTCTGTGGTCAGAATTGGTCATTTTGTGGTCAGCACCGGCCATTTTGAGGTAAAAAATTAGCCAGTTGAGATCACCATTGGTCAAACTGGACATTTTACCAGCCCCTTATTATAATTATTTTATCAATTTTTGTCCGCCTTCCTTTCTTGCAGGTATTTTCACCGCCCGGCAGATGGTTCAGAAGTCATGTACGATGCCGTCTCTATCATGAATGCTGATATCTTAAATTATTGCCAGAAAGAATCATGGTGCAAACTGGCTTTTTATCTGTTGTCTTTCTTCTATTACCTGTACAGGTGAGTCCTGACTTTTACAGGTCTCTCCATAGTTGCTTAAATTTTACCCATTTATTTTATCCCAAAGTATCCAGAAACACTGCCACAAATGAAGATAATTCTTGACTTACAACAGAAAGGATGGATGGATGGATGGACAGACGGATGGAAGGAAAGAAAGAAGGAAGGAAAAGGGAGGGAAGGAAGAAAGAGGAAGAAAGGAAAAAGGATGGGGAAGGAGGGAAGGGAGGAAAAGGGAGGGAGGAAAGAAGGAAGAAGGACAAGAGCGGGAGAAAGGAAGGAAAAGGGAGGGAAGGAAGAAAGAGGAAGAAAGGAAAAAGGACGGGGAAGGAGGGAAGGAAAAGGGAGGGAGGAAAGGAGGACAAGAGAGGGAGAAAGGAAGGAAAAGGAGAAGGAAGAAAGTAAAAAGGGAGGAAAGAAGGAAGGAGGAAAAGAGGGAGAAAGGAAGGAAGAAGGGAAGAGGAAGGAAAAGGGAGGGAAGCAACTCTCTCCTTCTCCTTTGTGACCTTCTGACCAGATAAACCAAGGGAGAAGCCAGATTAGATTCACTTAACGACCTTCTTACTAAATTTAACCGCCGTGATTCATTTAATGACAGTGGGCAAGAAAACGCCATGCAGTGGGGCGCCCCTCCCTTAACCAATGTCTCGCTTAGCAGCAGAGATGTTGAGCTGGATGGTTGCCGTAAACCGAGGACCGTCTCCACCCTTCAAGATGGATCCCATAATAACAGTCCTTTTTTTCTCTCTCTCCTTCCTTTCCTGCCTCTCGTCCGTCCAGTATGGTTTATACTCTGGTGAGTTTCTAACCACGCCAACAGAAGGGGCAGGACCCTCTGAATGACCTCCCGCTGCCCCCCACCCCGCCTTTGGTTCCTCCGGGATGAATCGAGACACCCACCTACCCAACCAACATTCTTCCTGGAGGCCAAAACGCTACACCAAGATGGACCCACCGGTGCCTGACGGAAGCTGTACCAGCCGGAAATCCACCATGGCTGTTCCTCTCTCCCTTTTTTTTCCTCTCTTTCTCTCTCCAGAGGGGTGGGAAGTGCTCTTCCCCTCATTGTGCTCAACAACACACACAATAACACAAGACACACACACCGGTTAGGACTTGGAGAACAAAGCCAGCATCCTTTCTCTGGCCGGAGGCATGCATCCACGCCAAACTTTTGAGGAAGTCCACAAATGGATTTGGACCCCCCCTTCCTTTCATCTTCACCCCACTCCCTGGGTTGGACCCCTTCCTGCCTTAGCCCACCTTTGAGTTCCTTCCCCCCCCCACTTTTTTTGGTAGTCTGGGGGGGGAGGGGGCAAAAGAATCCATTTTTCATAAGAACAAGGACCAGAAATGCACAGGAAATTCCGATATTTGGCAGCTATTTAATCAAGGAGGATGTTGACTTGGGGTGAGATTTTGAGTAGGGGGATCTTCTCCCCTCTTTTATTCCTCCCCATAGTGTTTTTTTTTTGGGGGGGGAGGATGTGTGTGCAAAAAAACACCCAGGCTGTTTTCTTGCCATCTTCTTTTCTTCCTGGATGCTCAGACATCAAAGCGATGCTGAGAGCAGTTATCTGTTGCTATGGCAATAGATCGGCCTCTCTCTTTCTCTCCCTTCCCTCTGCTTCTCATTTCTTTTTTTTTTTTCCTTTTCCTTTTCATCCCATTTCCCCCCCCCCTCAAATTACGAGCATCTCTCCATTCAGGAAAGCTATCTTAAAAGGTGGGCAGCGGTGCATTTTCACATTTGAAAGCTCCCCTCCTGCGATAATCAAGTTAATTTGATTTTAATGGTTTTTAAAGCCAGTCTGGAAGAACTATGAATCCTGGCCCCAGATTTATTTATTTTTTAACCAAAAAAAAAAAAAAAAAACCATGCCAGCCAACTCAAAAGCAATAGCCTTATTCTGCTAGACTGCTCCTGGCTATGGAGGTTTTGCTTTCCTGGTTCAGCGAAAAGGGGTTTCTCAGCCTTCGTTTTTCAAAAAAAAAAAAAAAAAAACAGAAACAAACCGACAGATTTTTATTTATTATTTTGCAAAATTTCTTTTCTCGATTGATCAAGTTCCCCTTTTGCTTTATCATTTTATAAAATGTGAGAAGCAGAGTTGACAAGTCCACTTGTAAACCTTGCAAGCGCCACTTATATTTAATATTTATTCTTATATTTAGTATTTATTTCTATTTTCTATTTTTTTTTAACTGTTCATCCAACTCAGAAGAGGGGCTCTGGGGCAACGTACAAAGTAATCAATATACAAAAATTAAGATTTTTTTAAAAAATTAAGATTTCCCCCCAAAAAATTTAGAATGACAAAATATAACATTATATGGCAAAAATATTTATTTGGGTTTTTAAAAATTATTTATTCCGTGTTTCAGCCTTCTGGAGAGGCTGCACGTTGTGTTAATTAAACCACTTTAAATAGGTCTTGGTAGGTTGCTAATTGGGAGCAGGGGGAAAAATATTACATTTTATATATATATATATATATATAAAATTAAGATCAAAGCCAAATGCCCTACATAACTTTGAACCCCCGTCCACTCCACCAGGATCCCTAGAAATTCTTTAAAAATTTAGATTTTAATTTGGAAGCCAAAGAGGAAGATAGAGAGGGATGAACCTGGAGAATTTTGCAATTTGGGTGACTTTGTCCCAGAGGTTTCATTATGGGTTGAGCAAGAGATTTAACCCTTTTGCCAATCTAACATCCTCTAGGAAGGATGGCATCCCCCAGAGCAAAGACGAAAGATGATTTTAAGAAGAGATTGGATAGGATTTGGGGCAGGGGGCGGGTTGGATTTCCAGCCTTAAGATTCTATTGAATCCCTTCAAAAAAATAAAGCCATGAATCTAAAGGTCCAAAGTAGAATGAAAATAATTTTATTTTTTCCCCCCACAATTTGAATTCCAATCCACAGGGTGCCATGTGGCATTGTTTAAACTACCCCCCCCCCACCTCCCAAAAAAACTTGGCAACTTTTTTAAGATTTCTGGATTTAAACTCCCAGAATTCTCCAGTTAGCATGGCAGACTGGGGAATTCTGGGAGTTGAAGTCCACAAATTGTCGGATTTGTTGTGCAGTTTGCTGGCTGGGGAATTCTGGGAGTTGAAGTCCACAAATTGTGGGCTTTGTTGTGCAGTTTGCTGGCTGGGGAATTCTGGGAGTTGAAGTCCACAAATTGTGGGCTTTGTTGTGCAGTTTGCTGGCTGGGGAATTCTGGGAGTTGAAGTCCACAAATTGTGGGCTTTGTTGTGCAGTTTGCTGGCTGGGGAATTCTGGGAGTTGAAGTCCACAAATTGTCGGCTTTGTTGTACAATTTGCTGGCTGGGGAATTCTGGGAGTTGAAGTCCACAAATTGTGGGCTTTGTTGTGCAGTTTGCTGGCTGGGGAATTCAGGGAGTTGAAGTCCACAAATTGTCGGCTTTGTTGTACAATTTGCTGGCTGAGGAATTCTGGGAGTTGAAGTCAACAAACTGTGGGCTTTGTTGTGCAATTTGCTGGCTGGGGAATTCTGGGAGTTGAAGTCCACAAGTCTTAAAAAAAGCCTGGAAACCTCTGCCATAGAGCCTTGTGGCAGGTTGCATTAACCCAAATTAGCCCAAACCACCCAAAAAGTTATTCATCCTGATTTCTGGTCCCCCCCCCCCAAATCTATTTTTCTATCTATTTCTGTCTTTTTCTCTCTCCAACCTTCTCACTTCTGCACCTGGGAATGGCTGGTTCGGTGAAGTGCCCAGCTTGCAATGGGCTGACCAGTTTAAAAACAACCACCCAAACGGAGCAGGCAGGAGCTAAAACTCTGGATTTTTGGGGGGTAGGGGGGCAACCACTGGACCCCATTTCTACCCCTCTTGGGGGGGGCGCTGTATAAAACAAAGTCTTCTTGGAAATAAAGAGTGATTTGATTGTGGCCAGGAGTTCCGCTGTCTTCTGTGGACGAAAAGAAGGTGGATTTCCTTTGGAGAGGCCAGCTCACCTGGAGAGAGGGTCTTGACACCTGCCACGGGGTGCCACCTCAGTAGTCTTCAACATCCTCATTTAGTGACCAAAGTTAAAAACAGCACACTTAACGACTGTCATAGCATCCCCATGATTGTATGATCAGGATAGATGAGGGAGAGATGGAAGGAAGGAAGGAAAGAAAAGATGGGAGGGATAAGGAAAAGGGAGGGAGGGAAAGAAAGGAGGAAGGAAGGAAAAGATGAAGGGAAGGTCTAAAGGAAAAGGGAGGGAGTGAAAGGAGGTTGGGAAAGGAAGGGAAGGGAGGATGAAAGCAAGGTAGGAAAGGAAGGAAAAGGGGGAGGGAGGAAAGGGAGAAGGGAGGGATCACAGGAAGGGAGAAAGGGAAGGAGGAAAGGTAGAGGAAGGGAAAACTAAAGGAAGGAAGGGAGAGGGAGGAAGGATGAAAGGGTAGATGGGGAAGGGAGGGGAAGGGAGGGGAAGAAGGGAGGGACGAAAGGAGAAGGGAGGGAAAGAAGAAAAGGGAATAGGGAGGAAGGAAAAGATAGATGGGGAAAGGGAGGGAGGGAAGGGGAAGAATAGAAGGGAGAAAGGAAAAACTAGAGGAACAAGAAAGGAAGAGGGAGGAAGAATGGAAGGAAGAAAAGGATAGCTGGGGAAGAAGGGAGAGACTAGAGGGAGGGAGGGAAAGAAAGAAAAGGGAACAGAAGGGAGACCGTGAGAAGGAAAGAAGGAGATGCAAGGAAGGAAGGAATAGCAAAATAATAAAGGAATATCAGAGTTGGAAGGGACCTGAAATGTTTTCTAGTCCAACCCCAAGAAAGGAAGGGAAGGAGGAAGGAAAGAAGGAAAGCAAAATAACAGAATATCAAGAGTTGGAAGGGACCTTAAAGGTCTTCTAGTCCAACCCCAAGGAGGGAAGGAAGGGAGACCCTTTGGATGAAAAACCTGGTGGGCTGGGGCTGGTCCCCCCCCCACTCCCACATCCGAGCCTTGGGGGCCCAGCCGCTGCATCCGGGGAGCATGGGGGGCTGTGTGGGTGAGGGTACAACGTATGTACACACACCACCGGAAGCCTGGAGGAAGCGCCTGCCTCAGACGGAAGGCGCACAGACGGCAAACAGCCGCCCCCACAGCGCTGAGCTGTCTCTCTCTCTCTCCCCCATGATGCTCTTCGTAAAGCTGTCACTTTGCAACCATCCTGACACACGCAATAACACAAAGCATACACACACACAAAGCACACTTCTGTCCCCAGGCCTAAACATAGCTAGATCTTGGCTATTTTTCCTTCCTCTTGTTTCTCTCCTTTCTTCCCTCCTTTTTGGCACTACAGGACACACACACACAAAAACACACAGGGGGAAACTGAGGCACACACCTCAGTTAGGTCTCCCTCCCTCCCTCTGATAATGAACATTATTTTAATGCACCTAAGACTTTAGACAGCAAAGGCTCCCTAGAACACGCAGGTGGATCCTTGACTTACAACGGTTCATTGAGTGACGGGTTGAAGTTACAGTGGCACTTGTCTGAGAAGAGGGATGGACTAGAAGACCTCCAAGGTCCCTTCCAGCTCTATACTATTTGTATTCTATATATTTTATATTTTTTTATCTATTTTTTTTTATTCTATCATCCTATATATTTTACATTCTATTTTCTATATTCTTTTCTTTATTCTATTCTACATATTTTATATCCTATTTTCTATATTATATTCTATTATCTATTCTACATATTTTACATTCTATTTTCTAATTCTTTTATCTATTCTATATATTTTATATTTTCTATATTCTATTATCTATTCTACATATTTTACATTCTATTTTTTAATTCTTTTATCTATTCTATATATTTTATCTATTCTATTCTTTTATCTATTCTACATATTTTACATTCTATTTTATATATTTTATCTATTCTATTTTATATTTTATCTATTCTATTCTTTTATCTATTCTACATATTTTACATTCTATTTTATATATTCTTTTATCCATTTTATATTCTATTTTCTATTCTATTCATTTATTCTATTCTTCTATCCTATCTGATATATTTTATATTCTATTTTCTTTATTCTATCCTATCCTATTTTCTATTCTATTCTATTTTCCTATTCTATTATTTCTATTTCTATTCTTTTACCTGGCTTTCCGTTGTGTTCCCCCGTGGTTTTTTGCAGATGTTGGTTAAAATGCCTGCGGAGGTTGCCACCTAGCTCGCAAAAAATGAAATTAATTTTTCTTTTATCCGCCACCTCTTCCTCTACCTCTCTGGAGCTTCTCGGAAGCAATCTTACATTTTCAATTTTCTGTGAAAATTTTATTACAATTAACGTCCGCGAAGAAAAGGCTTCCTCCCTTTAGACAAATACCGTGAAGTCTCAAATCTGCAATTCAGCTTGGTTTATTTTATTTTTAAATTTGTAAGGGCTGGTGCCCTCTGCTGCCAATGAGTTGCGTACTAATAATCTCGGCCTATAATAGTTAACAGAATTGGAAGGGACCTTGGAGGTCATCAAGTCCATCCCCCCTGCTCTCGCAGGACACCTGTACTATTTCTGATTAAGTGCCTATCCAGTTTCCTCCTGCTGCTTTTGGACTACAGCTCTCATCATCCTGGCACCAGGGGAGGGGGATGAGGAGAGAGCTGTACTCCTCAAACCTTCGAAAGGATTACAGGAAGTCCTCAACGACTGTGGTTGGGGAAGGCACTGTTGTGGCCAAGGCACTGCGATCATTCAATGAATCAAGCCCGACTTCACCCCTTTTCGCTGTAGTCGTTAAGCATATCACACAAGAAACGTTGTAAAATGGGTCAAAACTCACTTCACGTACATCTCGCTTCCACAACAGAAATTTGGAGTTCAATTGTGGCCATTTTAAGACAAAGATGACCTGAACTCAGATCCTTTCCTGGGGTGATCAAACGTGGGGAAAACTGGAATCCTGTTTGGGGAACGGAACGCTGGGGGGAAAAAATTCAGCCGCTGGGGAGGAAATGATCTTAAAAATAAAATACATACAGGACACACCTTCACAAATTTTGTTCTGCCCGTCGCAGAGTTTTATACTTTTTATCATGCTTGCAAGAAAACCAAACATTTCTCGCGGAAGTGATTGTAAGGAAACCAAAAACGGATTCTCTTTCTCACAGGAAAGTCAGACTCAAAACTCTTTTTTTTTTAACACTTCAAATTTTAAAATATCCCCCCCCCCCCCCCCCGTCTACCTATCCATCTTTGTTGCTTCCCGGAAACACAGAACCAAACTGGATTTGTTCTAGACTTGGACTTCTCCAACTTTGGAAGAAGGGTGGACTACAACTCCCAGAATTCGTCAGCCAACAGGGGATGCAGGGACTTGGGGAGTTCAGCCATCTTCAAGCAGGCTGGCTGGGGAATTCTGGGAGTTGAAGTCCATCCGCCTGCAAAGCAGCCAAGATGGAGAAAGACTGGATTTTTATGGATTGGTGCATTTCAATCCTGGTGTGTTTGGAAAGTAGCTGGACTTCAAATCCTAGAATTCCCCAGCCAGCATGGCATTCTGGGAGCTGAAGCTGAAGCATCTTCCAAGCAACCAAAGTTGAAAAATAATTGGATATTTTCTAGATCAATGCTTCTCAACCTTAAGCCGCTTCGATGATGGGTGGACTACGACTCCCGGAATTCCTCAGCCAGCAGGAAATGCTGGGACTTGAAGTCCATCCATCTTCAATAGCTGGCAGGGGAATGCTGGGAGTTGAAGTCCACTCATCTTCAAGCATCCAAGATGAAAAATACTGGATTTATTCTAGATTGGTGCTTCTCAACCATAACTGCTTCGAAGATCAGTGGACTACGACTCCCAGAATTCCTCAGCCAGCAGGGGATGCTGGGACTTGAAAGTCCACCCCAAGCAACCAAGAAACACCGTTCTAGATACCCAATCTTGGCAAGACTACCAGTGGAGACCACAGGAATAGAAAACCTGTAAATTTTGCGCGAGGAAAGATCCAAATTCATCCACCTCAAGTAAATCCCCAACAGCAGAACTGTCTCTACCAGTAAGACCCCGAATCTACCCAGTAAGATACCAGTAAGACTGCAAATCTACAGATTTTCGGGCTTGTGGACAAGCGTCAACTTGGACAGCTGGCCTGCCTCCGCTGCTCCTGGGAGGGAGTCCCGAGTGCGAATTGACCCGCTGCCTTTCGCTTCATTCTTCCAAGAAGGGGACGGATCCCCACTTGTCCTTCTCTATGGGGAGCCCCCTCCCACACTGAAATTTAGGGGGGGGCAGAAAGAGACAGAACTAGGGGAAGTGGTGAAATTTGGGGGAGGGGATGTGAACCAAAACAGAAAAAAAAAAGGAACTGCGCCGCCCCCAAAGTTTCATCTCCTCCATTTAATGCACCAACTGGGCTGTCAACCAGTACAAAATTAAGGGCTGGAAGGCAGCGGCGCCTAGTGTGATGTACATCTGCGCCCGGCCAGTGGTCCGGCTCAGTCCGTCTTGCACCACGGAAGTCAGGATCTTCATCCGTAAAGAGCGAACCTGGGAGGGCACAGACAGACATGGGAAGCATGTTCAAATGGGCACCTGCCGGAATCTGATTCGGAGGGGGAGGCCGAGCAGCTGACACAGGGAGCGTTGGCTGTGGAAGAAAGTGGGGAAGGGCAAAGTCCGGTTCGGCAGAGCATGGGAGAGGTGGAACAAGGGAGAGGGAGTTCAGAGGAAGACCCAGGCCCACCCCTTCTTCATCCTGCAGCATGCAGGGAAGAACGAAGAAGGGAGCAACGTGGGTTGCATGGCTTACGGGGGAGGAAAGGGCCCTGATTCCCTTCATTAGCCATAGCTGGGAACACAGTATTTAAAAAGGGAGTTTGCACACAGCAACTTGTTGGAAGCAAATCGTGAGTTATCTTGTATTGTCGAGGCTTATCTGGGTTCTTGACATCTTCCCAAATGTGTGTTTTTTGTTGGCCTTTCAAGTCTGCAATTCCTTCTCCTGTCCTGTCAAGTTAATTGTTGCAGTGTGGTTTGTGTGGATTTTTATTTACAGTTTATATGTACTTTGTTTCAGACTGAATTTCCTCCACTTAAAGACTGTTCCTGGGAGAGGTTTTTTTTTTGTCCAGCCAAAGGTAACTGGACATTGGGGGCAAAGTTGGAGGTATTAAAGGGACTTTTCTTACTTGTGTGACTATGTTGCCTTTGTGTCACGCCCTGGGTCAACACAGCACCTGGTTCCTCAACTGCATCTCTCAGTGCCTGGTTGGCTCTGAGCATGGAATTCCCATGCACCAAAGGGATGAGTTTGTTTTTAACTTTGCTTTTTTTTATTTTTAAATAATTCAAGGTGACCTACCTACCTAATCCTATTTCCTTCCTTCCTCCTCCTCCTTCCCCTGCACAAAACCCTATGAGGTGGGTTGGGCTGAGAGAGGGAGGGACTGGGCCTTAAAGTCAGCAAAAGTCATTTGTATCGCCCTGAATATGGCCATACTCACCATGAAATACATAAGAGAACAAGAGGCCCACGCCAGACTGATGTAGTAACCATTGAGGCCAAACGCCAAGCCCCCGACCACAGTGAGGATCATCCTGTAGAGGAAAAACAAAAGATTGTATATATTTCTGTGTGCCATTAACACATCATAACAAATTGGACAGGAATTAACATTTAACACCCAAGAGCAAAGAACGAGCAGTTCTTCCAATATTAAATTACAGCAAAGATCTTTATTTACCGGACATCTGATATAACAGACAAATCCCTCTGAAATAACGGACAGTATCCAGTAACTGTCTTAAGGGGTGCTTAATTTTAATTTTTAATTTAATCAAGTTAATTTCTGCCATATTCATGTCCTCCTCCTATTGAGGTTCTTGGCACAACAACATCTTGCCGCTGAGAGGTACTTTGGGGATTTAACGGACTCTCTTTCCTAATTAGTCCACTAAATAAGGAATTTGCTGCCGGTTGGAAACAAGAGTCTAATTCAGGAAACTTGGGTCAGTCGGGGATTCTGGAAAAATGGAGGCTAATCCGTGAAGCAGCTCACCCAACGTATTTGTAGCCGCAGTAAGCCAGAAGATCAAACGTGCTCAAATCACTTTGGACCGTAGCAAGGTAGAGACCCAGGAGAAGGGCAAGAACTTCAATCACCATCCACACGAAGGCCGTGCTGGCACACATCCCAAGGACCTCTGGAGAAAACCTGCCAGAAAAGGGGAAGCCTGAACAATTCATGGTCTGCCTTCCAGCAAACCAGCAGGCGTCCATAAGAGACAACCCACAATCATCTGCATCCGACAATACGGTTGTGCAAACGCCAATGATATAGCCAAGTCACCAATGAAAAAGGGCTCTCTTAGGAAGGGGCTCTCTGCTCTAATGACTGGCTGGGTGGGCATGTCTGTGTGGTCATGTTACTGGGTGGGTGTAGCCAACTCAACATCACTTCTTTGTCCTAATTACCGTACATATACATACACACACAAACACATTTGTTTCGTGTATTTAATTTAATACTTAAATAAAAGACTGGGTGAATAGGCTTAATAGCAGTGACTATGAGGGAGATCTTGGAATCTTAATGGGGTTTCTGGTGAGTTACATGATTCTTATTATTTGGGAGTTAATCCCCTCGGAGGCTAGTGGCTATGTTATCTGATTTTCTCCATGGCTCTCCCTTGTAAGTGCAGAGTGGATTGTTTATCTAGCTTGCCACTTTTACCCGGTGTGAAATGCTCTTGGCTGAATGCCCAGAAGTTCAATTAAGCCTATTAAGAGCTTTCCATGGCTGCTTGTCTTTTTGAGGTTATTGGGGGCTCTCCGAGACCCTGCAAGCCCACAGCAGCCTACCCCTGGGGGGGGGGAGCCACATCCCCATGGTCACGTGATCCAAATCCAGCCACTCGGCAACTGCTTCATAGTTAGGACGGTGTCCCGGGGTCACGAAATCCCCTTCTGCGATCTTCTGACTTCATAACCGTATTACTCACTTAAGAACTGGAGTGATTCCCTTAACAATGTTGGTAAAAAAGGTCATAGAATGGGGTAAAACCCACTTAACAAATGTCTTATTTAACAACAGAAATTTTGGGCTCGATTGTGGTCACAAATCAAGGACCACCTATAATCCATTGCCTGCCAATTTCTATATTATGCCCAGCCTTAAATCCCGCACCCAAATTGCCAAATTCACCCTAACCTCTGCCGTTTTTCCGTAAGATGCAAAATTGGGAAGTGGGAAGAATTTTCCTTACCTTTTCTGTATCCCGAGGGCCATTCCAGCCAGTAAAATATACGTAATGAAGGCCATACCTGTGGAAGAGAAAATATTAATTTAAAAATAAAGTCTCCAGATTTTGGAGTGTGAATTTAAAAAAAAATAAAATAGAAAAGCTATAATATTGTGATTTTTTTTTAGAGTATGTCTTAGAACTTACTCTATCAGTTTGATTTCCCAAACACTTTCATTAATTAAAAATACAAAACCAAAGACCTTTATTAGATGGTGCCTTGTGGTATCTTTTTGTCCCATTAAATAAATGAGTCATGATTTTAAAAAATAAATACAATTCCTCCCACCAAACCTGAACTAGCAATTCTATCTTTTGGCAGGTAAATGCCACTTATACAACAGATTTAATCTGATTCCTAAATTAAACCCATTTAACGCAATTCATCCTTGAGAGAGTTCAGGGTAACCCAACTCAAAATACTGCATGGTATAGCCTTTAAAAAAAGAAACAATAATTCAAAATGTCAAAAAAATTACTCATGTACTTAAATATATAATACAAAAATCTAATAATCATAAAAGCCTAATAAATATCTACGTAGCCCATGACTTACAACTGGTCGTTTGATGACCATTTAGAGTTATGAGGGTCTCAGAATAAATAAAAAAATAAAATCTATATACGTATATAAAAGTGAAATATCTCTCACAAATTCTCCAGAACCATCAAGCCTACAAACTTGAAATTTGGCACATGTTCCTCTTGACTTCTAGGGGCTCACTAAGAAAGGATTTTTCCAAATGACCCTCAGAGCATTTAGAATATTTCCTGTATTATTATTATTAACAACATGCTCTGATGCAAAGGAGTTCTATTCCCTCTCCCCACCTGAAAAGAAATCTGTTTCAAATGCAAAACACAGAGGGAGTTGCAGTTTCAGAGCACCAAGCAGCTTTAGTACAGAACAGTTGAGCTAAGCCACGCTCAGGCTCCTTGCTGTCCCCTTCTTGCTCACACAGCAAATACCCTTTCAGTTTCCAAACATACCTCAACTCTCTCACACACTGACAGGATAATAGCCAGATGAATACCGATGGATGCTGGTAGGCAGAGGCAGAATTCCCCCCCCCCCACTTATTTTCCTCCCCAAAAACTAAACCCGACCACAAAGCACAGGTACAGAACTAGTAAAATAATAAAATAAAAAACACACTAGGAATATAGAGATCGGGAGCGTTGATGTCCTGGCGAGGAGTAAGAGGAATATCGCGATGATAATGAACTTCCCAATTCTACAAAAAGAATAATAATAATTATTATTATTTATGCATTTGCATTTCAGTAGTTACTTGCAATCAAGTCCTGCTTGGAAATTCTGGTCTCATAGTTCCTACCCTCCTCTCCCAAAATTGTAACTAAAAGATTGTGAATTTTACTTTTATCAAATTTAAAGAGTTTTTTTTAGTTCAATTTTTCAGCCTGAAGGTCTTCCCTAAAAGGAATCTTTCTTCGGATATCCGATTCCTCAAATGCATTTATCTTCCCAATTTTCTTTTTCCAGTGGCAATGAGTTCCCCAGGTTAACCAAACTAAGTGAATCAATACCTATTTGCTGACTGAATCTGATGAGACTCGAACTCTGCAATAAAGGCAGATGTTCACTTTGATTCCTGACATCCTTCCTTTCTACACACAGTCCTATAATCATTCATTTAACAAACATTCGGAATTACAACAGCACTGAAAAAAAACCAGTCCTCGTGCTTATGACCATCGCAGCATCCTCACAGTTATGTGATCAAAACTTGGTTGCTTGGCAACCCACGTCTTTACAGCATCCAAAGGATCACCATTTGTGGCCTTTCCAGCAGCCAGCTTCCAATAAAAACCATGGAAGAATGACAGCCTTGCTTATCAATGGAAATTCTTATACATATATTAACAGCAGCCAAAACTGTATTTGCTCAGAATTGGAAAAATGATGAGATACCGATAGAGGGAAAAAGTAATTGAGAAAATGTTTGAATGTGCCGAAATGAATAGACTAACATTGGGAATCAAAGAAAAAGAAGAAACAGAATATTATATGGTACAGGATTTATTTTATCAATGGTTGGAAAATAAAACAAATTAAAATGGACCAGATGAATATATAGAGTAATAAGCTAAGATTGTTTAAAAAAATAGATGTATTAAACAATAGCTATAAGAAAATGTGATTATTGTTATATTGGTAAGGAAAGTATTCATTATAATTGTAAGATATACAATGATGAAATGAAATGGAATTATTGTAAAATATAAAATAAAAAAAATAGATGAATATATAAAATAATAAGTTGATTGTTTAAAAAAATAATAGATATATTGAATAATAGCTATAAGAAAATGTGATTATTGTTATATTGGTAAGAAAAGTATTCATTATAATTGTAAGATATATGTACCCAGTTGACACACGGTTGAAATGAAATGGAATTATTGTGAAATATAAAATAAAAACATTAATTAAAAAACAACAATGGAAATTCTTTTTAAACTACCCACCAAATTCAGACCAAATTGGTACTGCCAAATATTCTTATTTTTTTACCTGGTGCATGTAAGGGAAGATTAATAGACCTAATTTTTTCATCACATACGTGGTGTCCACCGCAAAGAAGTATTTAAGCTTGTTGATAGAAACAAATCTGTGAATCTGCAAAAAAAAACAAAAAAAAAAACAGATTTATTTATGAAAATTACAGGATGTCCATCTCAACTAGGGGATTCAAGTTATCCACATGGAACCAGAATTTGCTGTTTTATTTTTGTAACGTCCGGCCGAAATGAGGCTTCAAAGAATATTTGCTCAGGGGCATTTCATTCACGAGTGAGGGGCTTGGACGGCTGAATCACTTCAAGCTCTCCCTTGCAAAATTTTATAGAACAAATAAATTTGCCTTTTTCCATTCAACGCACAGTATGACATTTTTTGTGCGTGTGCAAAAACTAAAACACGGGTCTTGAAAAAGGGAAGATTTCTGATTTGTCCTCTTTCAAGATCTGTGTTGTAGTTTTTGCAAGAAAAGTCACACTGTGGGTCGGATGGAAAAAAAAACGAATATATTTTGCTTTCGAGACCAAGCCCCAGGTAGTACGTTCAAAGCACCAATTTAAAAAAAAATGCTTAAAAACAAACGGTGCATTTCAATTGATTTTAAAAAGACAAGTCAACATCCCTGTTTTTCACACCACCTTACGCAGGACCAAAAATATAATAGAAATTGTATAAACACTAAATAAAAACTAAATGTCATTTAGTTTTAATGCTACTTATTTTACATACTTTTCAATGGGCTATAACCTATTTTATGACTATTTTACTTGCTCAGTGTTGAATGTTACACGTCTATAGTTTGTAGATGCTTCTGACATGAATAAAGATCCATCCATCCATCCATCATCTATCTATTCATCTATGTCAGTCTATCATCTATTCATCTATCCACCTACCCATCCATCCATCTGTATCTATCATCTATCTATATTATCTATCCATCCATCCATGTCTACCTTATCCATCTATCCACCTACCCATCCATCTATCAATCTATCTGTATCTATCTATCCATCCATCTATTTATCATCTATCTATTCATTTATCTGTCAGTCTATCATCTATTCAACTATGCACCTACTCATCCATCCATCCACCTATCTGTATTTATCATCTATCTATATTATCTATCCATCCATCCATGTCCACCTTATCCATCTATCCACCTACTCATCCACCTATCAATCTATCAATCTATCTGTATCTATCTATCCATCCATCTATTTATCATCTATCTATTCATTTATCTGTCAGTCTATCATCTATTCAACTATGCACCTACTCATCCATCCATCCACCTATCTGTATTTATCATCTATCTATATTATCTATCCATCCATCCATGTCCACCTTATCCATCTATCCACCTACTCATCCACCTATCAATCTATCAATCTATCTGTATCTATCTATCCATCCATCTATTTATCATCTATCTATTCATTTATCTGTCAGTCTATCATCTATTCAACTATGCACCTACTCATCCATCCATCCACCTATCTGTATTTATCATCTATCTATATTATCTATCCATCCATCCGTCAGTCTATCTATCTATCATCTATCCACCTACCCACCCACCCATCTATCATCTATCTATCCATCCATCCATCCATCTATCCCTATCATTCTATGGTCTATGTTTTCTCTGTATTCCATGTATTTGCATGTATTCTATTATTTCTTTTATTATTCCATGTTCGATAAACATCATACAGGAAAGGACCAAAATAAAGGGAGGTTTGGAAAAGTATATTAGATAAGTCTAAAGGAACGCTTTCTAAAATAAAGGATGTTCGACCACCAACAATTGTGCCCCCCATTCTCTCCTTCACCTATTTTTTTTTTTTAAAGAGTATTCTCACATTTTTATTCCTTTACCTCTTTATGGACGATGTCTTTGCCCTGGGACGCAATGGAGGAGCTGTAAGCCATGGCGACATTAGCAACCGGGTCGGCAAAAATCTGGTTGAAGCTCATGTCAATTCCAGGCGGGGGGTATCCCGTGTGGGGAGGCCCGTAGCCCGAGCTGGTATCGTCGAAGAGTTGCGGTGCATCTGGAGACTGTGGCACAGGGGGGATCCTGGCCCTGTGTTTGGAGCCTATTTGCGGGGTGGGGGGGGCGGAAAATTAGGAAGAAGTAGAAAGGAACCGCACAGCCAGCAGCCAACTAATAGGATGCAACCCAGAATTCGCACTCGGCAGAGGGCCGAATCTACCTGTTACAGCCAAGTCTTCGACTTTAACGACCGCGACTTCTTAACAGCCCAACATTTCCACCGCTAAGTGAGACAAGTTATTAAGCAATGCGGCTCAGGCAAGAAATTGGTCAAGAGGGTTTCGCCCCGTTTTACGACCTTCCTGGCCACGGTTGTTCAGTGAACCCTTGTGGTCGTTCAGTTAGGAAGGCGGTTGTTAAAGAGAACCTGGCTTTCCCTGTCGAATGGGTGGCCAATGGGATCACGTGATCTGAGAACCCGGTCCTAAATACGAGTCAGTTGCCCATTTTTGACACGCAACAGTTGTTAAGGGTGAAAACGGTCCCAAGTTGCTTTTTTTTTCTCTCTCCCCACTGTAACTTTGGTCACTAAAGGAACCGTTGTAAGTCAAGAACTAGCTGTAATAGGGTACAATCAAGGATTCGCACTCGGTGCAGGACTGAATGTGTCTAGTTCACTAAATCTACCCTTCCGCTTTGAAGCTTATTCATTAGTCAAGGGACTCTAGTTGGCTCACAGTGCAGGAAAAGCACCCACATTTTCATCTTTATTTCAAAATAAAGAATCTTTATTTCATCTTTATTTCAAAATGTATTTTATCTTTATTTATCCCCCTTCCGCCCCACCCCCCAAGCAACACCCAGCCACAGGGAAAACCCACCCATAAGCGACACCCCCCCCAATGTAATTTGGCACCCGGGATCCCCCGGATTTCCCCCCCCAAAAAATTTGGGGGGGTGCAAACTCCACCCCCCCCCAAAAAAATTGGGGTGGATTCATTGGTTCAAGTGGGCGGGGTGCTTGGAGTCAAATCAATTTTTTTTAAAAAATGCACCCTGAAAGGGGCCCGCTGGCTCCCCCTTTGGATTTGGGGATCCATAAGGATCTGGGGATCCATTGGATCCCCACTGGAATGGACGGGCCTGGATTGGAAGGCTCTCTTTCCTAAAGCAACAGGCGGGAAGGGGGAGTTAAGGCTGGATCTCCTCCCGGGCTAAGAGCCCCCCGTTCCCCCACTTCTACCCCCCCCACTCGATCCCACTGGGATCCACCCGGCCTGCTCCCCGTTTCCCTTACCTACCTGGACCCCCATATCCAGGGGGATAAGCCATGGCGCCCCTCTTGGAATCTCTTCCCACGGTCCACTCGCCCCGCGTGGGGGAAGAAAAAAAAAAAAAGGCCCTTAAATAAAATAATAATTTAAATTTTAAAAAAAAACAACCCAGAGCAGCAAAGTTGCGAAGAGATCAAAGAAGAAAAAGGGTCCTCGAGCCACGTCCTCAAAGGCGCCGGCGCGGCCCAAACGGCCGCTCCCATTGGCTGACCCGCTGTATCCTTTCGCAGCCGCCGCCCGCGCTGATTGGCGGGCGATGAATCCATTTAGGCCCCCGCGGAGGTTCCAAAGGGGCGGAGTCCTGCTCGCGGGCGTTCTTGAGCTTGCAGGCCGTCGGGCGCACGCGCAGAAAGGGTTGGAAACGACGTTGGGAAAGGCTTTTCCCCGCCCCCGCCCCGGGAGCTTGATGAATGGCAGGCGAGGCAGGGGATGATGGGAGTTGGGGTCTAGCTAGGAGAGCGACAGGTAGGAAAAGGGCGGCGGGATGCGCAAAGGTGTGTCGTTGGGTTCAAGGAAGTCGGCCGTGGTTTGTTTGTTTGTTTTTTTAAATAATTACAGAGCCTCGCTCTGATTGGCTGAGACGCAAGTCCAGGAAATATGGCCGATCGCGAGCGGTGCTGGAAGTTGTAGTTCAGCAAGGCATAATGCACTAAGCCTTGTTCTTAAAGACCAGGTATCTCCAAACTTGGCAACTTTAAGAGCCGTGGACTTCAACTCCCAGAATTCCCCAGCCAGCCATGGCTGGTTGGGGAATTCTGGGAGTCCACGAGTCTTAAAGCTACCAAGTTTGGAATCATCATCATCTTTTAAGGACCTCATAATCCCTTGCAATCAGATCATACTAGGAAACAGTCAATATACATCATAAGGATACAAGCGACAAAGTTACAGTCATACAGTCACAAGGGGGAGGGGAGGGGCGATCAGGAGTGATGAGAAGATTAACAGTAATAGTAATGCAGACTTTGTAAATAGTTGGACCGTGTTAAGGGAAGTATTTGTTCAGCAGAGTGATGGCGTTGGGGAAAAACTGTCCTTGTGTCTAATTGTTCTGATGTATAGTGTCATTTTGAGGGAAGGAGTTGAAACAGTTTATGTCCGGGATGTGAGGGGTCTGTAGATATTTTCACAGCCCCCTTTTTGACTCGTGCACTACAGAACCAAACCAGACAGTTATAGAGGTATTAGCTGTTAGTCTCCTGATATTTTTTAGCCACCCTAAACTCACTCAGTTCTCACCCTCCTAAATTAATTAATCCATTTCCGAATCTAAACCCAGATTTGTGGCAACTCGACATTGCCATCTATTGAACGTCGCCAGAAAGGCGATTATTCAAACATCTCGCAGGAATTCAGGTGCTAGCTTTTTGATCCCATCCAAGAATTTGTGGATCTCCCCAGCTCTCCTCTCCCTTAAAAACCTTCCTTGAGTACTAGAATAAAATTGTGAGGCCTGCGGAGAACGTGATCACATTTATAAGCCAGGTCTAAACCATCAATGAAATGTATTTTTTTTTTTTAAAAAAAGATCCAGTTTGTTGTTGTTTAAAACCCTGCTCCCTTTTAAACAATTAACAAACTGAATCTTTTTTTAAAAAAAAAATACATTTCATTGATGGTCGTCATTAAATCTTCCTGGTGCAGAAAGCAGATATGCACAGAAATAATATATTTTTTTCCAATTGATCCTCTGAAGATCCACCAGAGATCATCCTGAACTGAAAAACAATAAGATTTCTACCCAATTTTAATCGGGTTGCGTTTCCAGAACATGTCTAGCTTGACCTCAGGATTTTTAAGATGGCAGGACTTCAACGCCCAGCATTCTCCAGCCAGGAATTCCACAACTGGGGAATTCTGGGAGTTTTGCAGCCAGCATGCCGGAAAATTCTTGGGGTTGAGGTCCACCTATTTTAAAGTTACCAAAGTTGAAAAATAACAGGTCTAAGATTACATTTCCCTGAACAAAAATAGAGGTAAAAGCATGGTAATTCTGGGAGTTGAAGTCTCAAAACATGATCGCTAGGGAATTCTGGGAGTTGAAGTCCTCATATCTCAAAGCATGATGGCTGGGGAATTCTGGGAATTGAAGTTTCAAAGCATGGTGTCTGGGGAATTCTGGGAGTTGAAGTCCACAATACAAAAACTGAAATCCACAATACGAAAAATTCCTAAGGCTGAAACAATGGCCTATGAAAATAAGCCATGGCCACACATGTGCATTTGTGTGTGTGTGTTTACACGTGTGCATTGCACAATACCATATCAAAACAACTCTGTGTCTACTGGTACTCCCTAATTCTATTCCCCTTTTTATTTTTTAAATATTTTTGCTGTCCCTGTTCCAGTTAACCAAGCCAAATCCTCTCAAGTATTGTGAATTACCCATAGTGCTCCCCATGCTCTCAGAGGCATTGTGGGCAATTGTACCTCGAATCTTACAGGCCAGCTCACCTAACACACACACACACACACCCTGCTTCCAGACCTTGGAGCATTTGTAGGTTCATTGTACCTGTGGTTTGACTAGATCTGGGTCAGATCTTCGTTTAGTCGGGCCAGGCTGTTTTTCACACGTAGTAGGAAAGGCTATTAGAAACCTGGCGACTTCTCCGCTGTTGGCGACCCCTGAAGATGCCCCCCCAAAAGTCTTCGGAATGGGGAGAATTTGGGGGAGGGGGGGCCTCATATTTCACAGACCAAATTTGCTTTGATAAATTTTGATAAACCCAGGGTTTCTCCCAGGCAGTCGCATCTGGCCTCTTCTTTGCAAACTTTAGAAGGCTTTTTTTTAAAAAAAAAAAAAAACTTCGGGGGGGGAGGGGTGGTGGCTCAGAAAAGCGAGTTGATTTCGACCCAGGTTTGCAATTCCGACGTGCGTGCAAAGGGGAAGCGGGAGGGACACGTGGGGATGAGCCTGCCTGCCGAGTCATCGGGGCCGAAAGAAAGCGCCGCCGGGCAGGGCTGGGCATCCTCTTCCTTAACCGGCTGCTGCGGGACGGTCCAGGCAGGGGAACGGGGCTGGGGTGGGGGTGGGGGGTCCGGCGGGCTTTGTGCTTTCCAGCCCCGCCGTGGAGGGCGGAGCCGCCGTCCCCGCCGCCGCCAAAAGCCCACGGGCGTCCGGGCAGGTAGGTGCCAGGCAAGGGCGCACCGGTGACTGCCTCTCCCCTCCCTCCCATGCCCGACTGCGGGGGCAGGCACAGCTGGAGCGGCTGCTGCGGGGCCGGCCAGCCCCTCGCCCGAGCCTACGATGCGGCTGGGCCGGCGGCTTGGCGGCGCCACGCGTGAACCATGCCAGGCGTGGGGGCAGAAGACGGCGAGCAGCACCAGCAGCCGGGCGCCGGGGAACTGCCCACGCTCACCCCGGCTGGGGGGCCCCCTCGGGAAGAGGTAAGTCCAGCCCTGCGTGGGTAGGATGGAGGAGGCAGAATGGAAGGAGGGAGAAAGGGATGGAGAAAGGACGGTCGAAAAGAAGAAAAGAGACGGGAAGGATGGGAAAGAAAAAAAGGAGGAGGGCAGGCAAGGAAAGGATAGGCAAGAAAAAAAGGGGAGGAGGAGAAAAGAAAGGAGAGGAAGAACGGAAAGAAGGAAGGGAAGGGAAAGGGGGAAAGGGAAGGATGGAAAAGAAAAAAAAGAAGGAGGGCAGGCAAGGAAAGGATAGGCAAGAAAAAAAGAAGGGAAAGAAGGAGAGGAGGGCAGGTAAGGAAAGGATAGGAAAGCAAAAAGGGAAAGAGAAAAAGGGGGGAGGAGAAAAGAAAGGAGAGGAGGAACGGAAAGAAGGAAGGGAAGGGAAGGAAAAGAAGAAAAGGAGGCAGCCAAGAGGAACGAAAAGAAGGAAGGAAGGAAAGACAGAATTTAAAAAAAAAAAAAAAAACAAAAACCCGAACCGCTTTTGCTCTGCGCCCTGGGCGCACCGCTTGGAGACCAGGTCCTCGCCTCCAAAATCCGGGATTAAGGGGGGAGGGGGGAAGCCAGCTTTCGGAGTTTGAAACCCGGGGTTCGGGCCTCTGCTTTTCGGTCCCCCCTTCCCCCTTTCCTTTCTTTTTTTCCTTACGGGGGAGGCGGGGGGGGAGAAACAGGAGTGATTTTTGCTGCAGCGAACACGTGTCCCTTTGTGCATTATTAATAGCTCTACGGGGTTTAAAAATAAACCTGGGTTTCTGCGCGGGGGGGGGGCGGTGCGGTGGAGGAGCCCCTTGCATCCTCCTCCTCCTCCTTCCCCCCTCCCCAATTTTAGAGCGAAACTCGGGGGGGGGTCCCACGCTTTGCAACAGGGCGCCCGCCGTGCGTAAAAAGAGGCGACGAGGTTTTCTCAGGGATTCCCGGGGGGGGGGTGGAGGAAGGAAGGAAGGAAAGGGGATCTGCAGGGAAGCGTTTTGCGCGACCAGCTGGTTGTGTGCTTTTGTGGGTGTGTGGATGTGTGTGGAGGGGAGGGCACGAGTGAAGTTCTGCATTGCACCACAGCCCGCCCGGCCGCGCGTCCTTTCCTCTCTCCGCTTTGGATGATGCTCCTGGCGGCTCGGTGTCAACGGAGGAACAAAGCCAAACCGGATCGTGGGTGGGGTGGGAGGAAGAGGATTTTTAGGGAGGAGGGGGGCTGGAAATCATTCCGACGCTGGTTGAGACTCGCTTCCTCTCCTCCCCCCCCCCTTTTTTTTTGTCCCCACCACGTCTGGCAATTTATTTATTTAGAAAAAAGCTGCATTTCCTTGCAGGGAAAAACAAAAACAAAGGCTATTTCTCCCCCCCCCTCCTCCCTCCGGAAAAAGGCTTAAGAACAAAGAAAAGGGTCTCCCCTATTTCGCCTGGCAAGGCATCCCCTTCTGCAGCCTGGCTGGCTGGCTGGGGATGAAGGGAGCTGTAGTCCAGCCTTTCTGGCTGGCTGGTTACAGAGACAGAAGCTTCTTAGGACAAAAAAATAAAAAAGCTGACCCATTTCTTCCAGGCTTTTGAAGGATGATATTGGGGAGGCCAGAGGGGGGCATTTGAGGTGGTGGGTGAGGGAGATGGCACCCAAGCAACTTGGAAATGGCCAGGGTTAAGAATGAGTGCCCCGAGGATTTGGATTGCCAAATGCCAGGGAGGAAAGATCCGGTGGATATTTTGCATTCTTCCTTGGAGTGCATTAAGTCAAAAGGAAGAAGAGGGTTGAGATTGAAACACACAGACAGACAGACAGACAGAGTGCTTTTAATCAATAAAAAAATCCCCCCACCCCATCTTAAAAGCCATTTGCTGTTGGCAGGCTCCCAAAACTTCCTTTGCCAAAACTCCTTTGCAATTTCTCTGGGGAGACTTGGTGATGATGGAGAGAGTGTGTGTGTGTGTGTGTGTGTGTGTGTGTGTGTGTGTGTGTGTGTGTAAAAGTGATGGAACTCCCTCCCAGCTGCCCCCAACCCCACAGAGTCGGATCCACAGGAAAGCTAGCCTGGTTTAGTTTATTCTTCATTCTTTCCTTCAGTTTCTTAAGAGTTCGCTCAGCAAATTAACCCTGAAATTCTAAAATGCTGTCACAAAAAAACCACCCATAAAACACTAAAAGCATTCTCAAACATTGGAATTAAATAATTGGAATTCCCTTGGACGCACACTCTTTTTCTTTCTCTTTTTCTCTCTCTGCCTTTTTCTCGTCTGTTTATTTCTTTCTCTTTTCTCTCTCTTTCTCCCTTTGTCTCTCTTTCTTTTTCTCACTGTCTTTCTCTCCCTCAGCTAGAGGCTCCTAGGATCAGTTTAATACAGCGTATCCCTAATCCTTTCCTCCAAGCTTCCTTACTATATTATTATTATTATTATTATTATTATTATTATTATTATTATTATTATTATTATTATTATTATTATTATTATTATTATTTATTATATGGCTGGTGGTCCCAGTGAAATGGAACCTCTCTATACCGGAGCAGTCTATCCTGGCGTGAGGAAGTAGCAGACCAGAGAGCCAAAGGCTTCCTTGGGGAAACAGACGGCGAGAGCCCTTATTTTGTCTGGCTCCGACATCCTGTTTATATATCCCTAAAATGTGGCAGCGCTAAGCGTCTGGACTCCACGCCCCCAGTGCAAACAGCGCAATATGTGTCTGAAAGCACAATTGCAGGGTGTCTGGCATCTCAGCCCCAAGCTGGTTGTTAAGTCGGCCCCAGGCCCCCTTCCCCCCCCCCCCAATCTGCTGTGATCCTTGGAATATAGAAAGGCCGAAGAAATTGACACCGTTTCAAGGGTTCCGCTTAGTGACTGTGTTCAAAGTGACAACAGCATTGGGGAAAAAAAAGACCGTTGTTTTTTTTTCCAGGCCTATGACTTGCAGCATCCCTAACGTTCATAGGACTAACCTTCGGGGAGGCTGGACCGTGGGCTTGCATTTATGACGGAGGGGGTGTCGTGTGATTTTTCCCCTTTGGTGTCCAAGCGGAGAATCCCGATTCCCTTCAAATCCCCAGGTTACTCATTTAACAAACCACGTCAATTCGCTTAACCAATTGCGGCGAGAAAAGTCGTACAAAACAGGGCTTTCCATGGACTTCTCACCAACATTTCGGGCTCAGTTGTGGTCGTATGTCGAGGACTGCCTGTTACTGGTTTGGTGGCATGGTGGGGTGGTCTTTGTGGTTAAGTGGCAGGACTGTAACCAGTTCTCCTTCCCTTCTCTCGTCTCCTTCCCTTTCTCTCCCTCGCCCCGCAGCAACGTCCGCTAAAACAGTCTCTGAGCAGCTCGCTCTGCCGCGAGTCCCACTGGAAATGCCTGGTGCTCACCCTCCTGATGTTCGGCTGCTTCGGCGTCATGGCCTGGTGCCGCCTCTCAACGGTGACTCGCCTGAACTACGACGGCTCCTACCGAGGGGCATCGCTGGTGTACCATGACAGCCCGTGCTCCAACGGATACATCTACATCCCGCTGGCTTTCTTGGGCATGTTGTATGTGGTGTACCTGGTGGAGTGCTGGCACCGGTTCGCCAAGGGGCAGATGCAATACCGGGTGGACACGGCCAGCGTCTACGAGAAAGTCCAGCGCATGCAGCAGGCCACGCCCTGCATCTGGTGGAAGGCCGTCAGCTACCACTACATTCGCCGTACCAGGCAGGTCACCCGTTACCGCAACGGGGACGCTTACACCACCACCCAGGTTTACCATGAGCGGGTCAACACACACATCTCAGAGACAGAGTTCGACTACTCGGGCCATGGGGTGAAGGACGTCTCCAAGGAACTGCTGGGCCTCTCGGATTACCCCGTGACCAAACTCCGCTTCACGAAATGCTTCAGCTTTGCGTCGGGGGAGGCGGAAGCCGCCTATCTGACTCAACGGGCCCGATTCTTCGGTGAGAATGAAGGTTTGGATGACTACATGGAGGCCCGCGAAGGGATGCACCTGAAGAACGTGGACTTTAAGGAGCACATGTTAGTCTTCCCGGATCCGGGGCGGCCACCCTGGTACACACGACGGAGTGTCTTCTGGCTGGCCTCTTTCCTCCTCCTCTCTTGGCCGCTGAGAGTCTTGTCCGAATACCGTACAGCCAACGTCCACTATCATGTGGAGAAACTCTTTGGGGCGGACGATGGGCCCAGCCCGCTGGACGCTGCGGGGACGTACAGGCGGCGAATCTCCCGCGTCAACACGGTGGACATGACCGAACTGGAATGGCACATCCGTTCCAACCAGCAGCTGGTGCCCAGCTACTCCGAGGCCGTGTTGATGGATGCCACCACGGTGGCAGGAGCCGCATACCTCCGCAGCTGCCAACGCTGCCGGCGGACTGTCAGCAGCAACTCCCTGCCCTCGCGGGGCACCCGGGCCCTCTACGCCCGCCTGCCGTTCAGCTGCAGCCGCTTCTCACTGAGCGGCGCCCGGCGGTGTGGGGGGATTCTCCGGAGCCTTAGCGGAAGCCACGTGGGCAGCAACAACACGGAGACGGAGCCGTTGGAGAGCCCTCCATGCTACCAGGATGCGCTGTACTTTCCTGTGTTGATTGTGCACGGAGGGGAAGGCTGCGAGCGCAACGGGCATAGGCCCGGGCTGGCGGGCAGGGGTCAAGGGACCCCCCTGTGAACTGGGAGGCGGGGGAGGGATAGTGGAAACTGAATTTCCTTGGGAGAAACGCAGGACACAAAACATCTCTGGCTTGTTTCCCTGAGCCAAGATCGAACCCATTAACCCAACTGCAGGGCTCTTTGGCCGATGTTACAGTCTTCTGAGGAAGTGAGTTTGGGGCAGAGAGAGAGAGAGAGAGGCCCATTAAGCCAAGGTTCAGATGTGGGATTCTTTTGCCTGACTCTTTGGTAGAAGGAGGGAAGGATGGAGGAAAGGAAGGGAAGGAAGGAAGGAGTAAAGAGGAAACGAAAGGAAAAAATAAAGAGGGTTGAAAGGAAGGAAGGAATAGAATGGGATGCAAGAAAGGGAGGAAGGCATAGAGAGGAAAGGAAGGGAAGGAAGGACTAAAGAGGAAATGAAGGAATAGAGAGGGTTGAAAGGAAGGAAGGAATAGAATGGGATGCAAGAAAGGAAGAAAGGAATAGAGAGGGAAGGAAGGAAGGAAGGACTAAAGAGGAAATGAAAGGAAGGAATAGAGAGGGTTGAAAGAAAGGAAAGAATAGAATGGGATGCAAGGAAGGAAGGAAGGAATAGAGAGGGAAGGAAGGACTAAAGAGGAAATGAAAGGAAGGAATAGAGAGGGTTGAAAGAAAGGAAGGAATAGAATGGGATGCAAGAAGGGAAGGAAAGCAGGCAGGCAGGAAGGAAGGAAGGACTAAAGAGGAAATGAAAGGAAGGAATAGAGAGGGTTGAAAGAAAGGAAGGAATAGAATGGGATGCAAGAAAGGAAGGAAGGAATAGAATGGGATGCAAGAAAGGAAGGAAGGAATAGAGAGGGTTGGAAGGAAGGAAGGAATAGAGAGGGATGCAAGAAAGGAAAAGAAGGAAGGAAGGAACAGGGTTGGAAGAAAGGGAGAAATAGAGGGGAAAGAAAGGAAGGAATAGAGAGGGAAGGAAGGAAAAGGAAGAAAGGATAGAAGGAAGGAATAGAGAGGGAAGGAAGGAAAGAAGGAATAGAGGGAGAAGGAAGGAAAAGCAAGAAAAGGGAAGCAAAGGAAGCAAGAGAGGGAAGAAAGGAAAGAAAAGGAAGGAAGGAATTGAGTGGGAGGAAGGAAGGTAGGAAGGAAGGAGAGAAAGAGGCTGTTTCCACCTGAAAAACGGGCCTTCTGGAAATACCGTTTTCAGCCACTGGAGGGCCTCTGAAGCCCAGGGGAGGTCGTTTTTGCCCTCCCAGAGGCTCGAGAGAAGCCTCTGGAGCCTCTGCAGGCTGAAAATGGGCCCGTTTCGCCACTTCTGGTATTTCCAGAAGGCCCGTTTTTCAGGTGAAAACAGCCACAAACAGGCCAAAATCAGCTGGGAGGCAACACATGCCCACACAAATGGCTCAATATGCCACCTGTGGCATCACAGGAGTAGGGGGCCCTGCATCTTCCCACTTCGGTGTAACCGTGGTGTGAAATAATACCGGTATTCTTCCCTCTTACACCCGTAACGGAGCCCAAAATTTATACTGCTTAAGCGAGACGGGTTGTTTTTTTTTTTTAAGTGAGTTTCGCCCCATGGCGCAGCCTCCCTCCCCCCCCCATTAAGCGAATCCCTGCCATTCTTAAATCAGGAAGGCGGTCGTTAAGCAAATCCAGGCTTCCTTGGGCTGGGCAGGAGGCCGCAAAAGGTGTCCACGCGACACAGCTACTGTCGTAAAACGAAAGACGCTTGCTAAGCACCCCAATATAAATCCATGTGGGGGGGGGGAATACTACAATGGTCACAAAGTGTGAAAAACGGCCACCGGTGCCGTTGTAACTTCGAATGGGTGTGACATTGAAATGTCGTTAAGTGGAGGAGTCCCTGAATTGGATTTGCTCACACGGGCCTGGAGGACGAGAGGAATGCTGAGCAAAAACGAGTAAAAGGGAAAGAGATATTCGGGTCGCTCCTTAATTTTTTTTGCAAATTTTTCGGGCACCAGTTCGAATCTCAGTGACCGAATCGTAGGGTGGGGGAAAAAAAAATCGAAGTGGGGGAGAACGAGCAGAAACCCACCCATCATTGTTGAAATAAAAGGATTTCAAGTCCCCGATTTGGCTGGTTTCTTGGGGTGTCTTTATGTGACGGGGAGGATACAGGATGGGGTCCTCAGCCCTCGCAACCACAATTGGGAGCTTGCCAAACAAGATGGCGCTTTTATCGATAATGATTTTCGCTTGCACGCCAATCGTCATCATTGAACGACCCCATAATCCCTTGCGGGAGTGGAGTAGTCTGGGCCACTGAACTGAGAGTTGTTTTTCTGGCCGGCTGCCTTTTGTGTCACCGATACGGAGTTTTATTCGGCGGATAATCCTCTCATTGCGCCCAGAGCGGGGGTGAGGTGGGGAGGGGCAAAATATCAGCCTCTACCTAGGATCGAATCCACAGCCTCTCCCGATGGTGACGGTCGCCAAGTATCATCCAGCAAAATAATAACAGTTCAAATCGAGATTGGACAAACAGAAAACGATTCGTTTTGCACCAAGTTTTTAATTGGGGGGAAGGGAGGGCGGTCCCCAAATCTGGCGAGGTGGGAGGAAGTTTGGGCGTTCCCCCCCAAGTTCTAATCGTGCAAGGAGAAAGCCGTGCCCCCTCCCCCCCAAAAAAAATTGCAAAGAAGAAAAGAGCATCGTGAGAACACAACGCATGATGCTCAACTCCTTCATTATTCCCCATGGAAAGCAGCATATGCTGTGCAATTGATTCTCATCGTAGCCAGAGGACACAGGCCTGCGACTGACGGGCAGATGGCCCCGTTTATTTGGAAATAAGTAGTTTTCCCCTCAGATGGTGGCCACCGGGGAGCAGGAGCTGCGAGGCCTCCGAGCATCCTTTCTCCCTGGGGGTTGCCGTGGCGACGGTTGCAAAGCAACCAAAGAGGCAGCTGAGGGACCAAGGCTGCCTTCTTAATTGTAGTTCTTACAAGGAAACTCCTGGCAGTTTCCTTCCTCTGCAACTACACCTGAACTTTTTTTTTCCAGGGTGCTTTGCAATTTTCTTGGAGGGGGAGGAGGTGTCTCCCATCCAAAAATCAACCTGGTCTGCCCCTGCTTAGCTTTATTTTTTTTTATTATTATTATTATTATTATTATTATTATTATTATTATTATTATTATTATTATTATTATTATTATTATTATTATTATGCAATGTCAACCACAATGATGCTTATAAGTTCCGGCTGAAAAGCGTTATGGATTTTGCTTTTTTTTTTTTTAAAGGCCTCTGCTCCCAGGTTGTTTCGTGTTTACCTTTCAGGCCTATGGGGATGGGTGGGTGGGTGGAGGAAAGGACGAATGTGTCAGAATAATAAGCGGAGGTGAGGAAGGGAGACGTTAAGGCCTGTTCCCTCTCGAAAAGGGGAAGGGGTTGGTCTCTTAGGGACAAAAATGCAGAGGCTATCCCGATGGTAGAAGCTTTAGCGGAGGATTAGCGTCCCCGAGATAATCTCTTGGGGATAATAGAGAAGGTGAGTGGGGATCAGAACGGAAATTATAATTAAGCTTGGTTTGTAAGTTTTCTTATTTGCTAAGCATCTCCCCCTGCACCTTGGAGAGAGAGGGGGAGTGGTGTCAAAATTTATGTATCTTCCTTCCTTCCCCCTGCCTGTCCTCTATCTGTCTATATCTCTTCCTTCTTTCCTTCCTCCCTTATCTACCTATCTACCCACCTGCTGTATGTCTGTCTCTTGTCTATCTTATCTATATTATGTCTCCTTCCATCTTTTGTTCCCTCCTCCCTCCCTTCTCTTCCGTCATCTATCATTTTTCTTTATTTCTTCCTTCCCTGCCTTCCTTCCCTGCCTACCTACCTACCTACCTCATCTATGTCTGTCTATCTTATCTATCAATCATCTTATCAACCTAGCTAATTATCAGTCTCTTTCAGTATCTATATCTCTCTCTTCCTTTGTCTGTCTGTCTATCATCTATCTATCTATCTATCCATCCATCCATCCATCCATCTCTATCTATCTATCTATCTATCTATCTATCTATCTATCTATCTATCTATCTATCCATCCATCCATCTCTATCTATCTATCTATCTATCTATCTATCTATCTATCTATCTATCTATCATCAACCTAGCTAATTATCAGTCTCTGTCAACATCTCTCTCTCTCTCTCTATGTGTGTATATATATATATGTGTGTGTGTATGTATGTATGTATGTATATCTAATCTATCATCAACCTAGCTAATTATCAGTCTCTGTCAGCATCTCTCTCTTTCTCTCTCTCTCTCTCTCTCTATATATATATGTATGTATGTATGTATGTATGTCTGTCTGTCTGTCTGTCTGTCTGTCTGTCTGTCTGTCTGTCTATCATCTATCTAATCTACCTATCTATCATCCAGCTAGCTAGCTAATTATCAGTCTCTGGCAGTATCTATCTATCTATCTATCTATCTATCTATCTATCTATCTATCTATCTATCTATCTATCTATCTATCCTACCTACCTACCTACCTACCTACCTACCTACCTACCTATATCTATCATCTATTATCTCTATTCCTCTCTCCCTCCATCTTTCTCTCCTCTCTCTCAACTTCCGGCCTGATGCTCTTATTATAGCAAACAGCAGATTTAACCCTTATACCCCCTCCTCCTCTTCCTCCTCTTCCTCCTTGTAGCCCAGTCTGGCATCTTTAACTGTAGGAATAACATTTCCTCTGGAACCGCCTGCTAACCAGGATGGCTCCTCCTGGAAGAGAAGAATTAATTTCTAGCTCTGATCAGAGTCAACATGAAAATAACATTTCTTGGGGGGAAAAAAATATTCCTTTTGCAAAGCCGAGCCAAACAATGGGAAAGAAAAGCTTTTCAACTATTCCTATAAATTCTTTCCGTGACGGTCCCCGAAGATGGATCAAATCCAAACTGGTTTTTGTTGTTGTTATTGTTTTAAGTGCTGCTTAAGTATATTTAAGTGACCATTCAAGGTTCGATTGGAAATCAGACAGGGATGGTTCAGCCAGAGATCTGATTCCAGTAAAGGAGCAGTTGGCAAAATTGATTCCAGTAGATCGCCCAGGGTTCTTGTTTATCGACACAGCTAAGTCTCCCCAGAGAACATAGAATAACAGAGCTGGAAGGTACCTTGGAGGTCATCTAGCCCAACCCCTGGCTCGAGCAGGAGAGGGTCTATTCCAAATGTTAGCCACTACCTAGCATCGAACTCACAGCCTCCTGACTGTGAGGCGAGAGCTCCGTTCGGTGTATTTGCGTTTCCTCTTTTTCAGTTTTCTTTTTCCTTTTATAATTTCACATCTCTACATATGTTTTTCTTCCTGGCTTATATTCAAAGTTGGGGGCCCTTCTCTCCACCCCTCGTCCCTTGTCCGGAGATGGCTGTGCTTGGCAGAGGCCGCCCGGTCTCTCTGGCGACGGTTTTTAAACCAGTTTCCCACCTGGGTGGGGGTGAGTCCAGTGGTGCGGGCCAGGTGCCTTTTTTGGGAAGGATTTGGGTAAGGGTCTTGCAAGTACCACTCTCTCAACAGCTTTTGGATCTTTTCCTGGGATGGAGTGAAGAAGAAGGAGAAGAGGACCACCGTTCAGTATTTTAGGACAAATCAATTGGGTTGCAGATAGATTGTGGCGCTTATAAATAGTGCAATACATTTGTCAATGCAGCAATATTGATGGGTGGACTTCAACTCCCAGAATCCCCCAGGCAGCATGATGTAAATTTGATGGACTTCAACTCCCAGAATCCCCCAGTCAGAATAATTTAAGATGGATGGACTTCAACTCCCAGAATCCCCCAGTCAGAATGATTTAAGATGGATGGACTTCAACTCCCAGAATCCCCCAGCCATCATGCTTTTAAGATAAGTGGACTTCAACTCCCAGAATCCCCCAGTCAGAATGATTTAAGATGGATGGACTTCAACTCCCAGAATCCCCCAGTCAGAATGATTTAAGATGGATGGACTTCAATTCCCAGAATCCCCCAGTCAGAATGATGTAAGTTTGATGGACTTCAAAGAATTTCATCAATGCTGACTGGGGAATTCTGGGAGTTGAAGTCCACCCTTCAAAGTGGCTAAGAGACGGGGGTGTGTGGAATGCAGCAAACAAACCTCGATGTTTTTCAAAACTCAAAATTTCACCTTAATTCGGAGGGCGCTTTTACCTTGATCCTGTTGGCTTTCTGTTTGCCATATTGGGCCGAAGTTCCTGGCAGGTGGGGGCCACTCCTCCAGACAGGTGAGCCTTGGGATGGAAATTCAAGGTAGCAGTCCCTAAGGTGGATCGATCTCGGCTCCCCCAAGGGCTGGGAGCCCATCAGGCTGGCCAGGGGCATTTCCTGAAGGGACGGCGGGCCCAGGATCTCCAGGCCATGGTCCCTGCTTGGAGAAGACCTCAAGCGCTGGAGATGCCCCAAGGTGAGCCAAGGGGGCAGAGCCCAGAGGAGACGAGATAGGTGCTCGAACGCGCCACTCTCCTGCAGAGCTTTGCAGATCAGGGCTACCTGCGAGGAGGAGAACAGGGCCGTGTCTGGGGTAGTCAAAGGAGAAATGGGGGGAAGGGGGAGAACCAAGATGGCTGAAGGGGCAGAGGGTCTTCTCCAATACAGACAATTTGCAAAAGGGCAATGGGGAAAGGCAGGTGAGGTGGAATAACAGGGTTGGAAGGGACCCTGGAGGTCTTCTAGTCCAACCCCCCCCCCCACTCAAGCAGGAGACTTTCTACCATTACACACCAATGGTTGTCCAATTTCTTCTTGATGTGATGGAGAAGGAAGGAAGGAAGGAAGGAAGGAAGGAAGGAAGGAAGGAAGGAAGGAAGGAAGGAAGGAAGGAAGGAAGGAAGGAAGGAAATTTGTGTGAGAAAGGGAGGGAGGGAGAAAGAAAGGGAAGAAGGAAAGAAGGGAGGAAGGAAGGAAGGAAAGAAGGAAGGAAGGAAGGGAATTTGTGTGAGAAAGGAAGGGAGGGAGGCAGAGGGAGAGAGAGAGGAAGGAAAGAAGGGAAGGAGGGTGAAAGGAAGGATGTGTGAGAAAGGGAGAAAGGAAATATGTGTGAGGAAGGAAGGAAGGAAGGAAGGAAGGAAGGAAGAATAACAGAATAAGAGAGCTGGAAGGGACCTTGGAGGTCTTCTAGTCCAACCCCCCCTCTCAAGCAGGAGACAATACAATATAAAATTAAATAAAATATAAAACAAGTAAGTAGATCAATTCACCAATGCTATACAATAAAACAATACCATAAAATATTAAATGGAACAAAATGTAAAATAAATGAGTATCGGTAGATCTATCCATGCAATACAATAGTACAATACAATACAACATAAAATGAAACAAAATGTAAAATAAATTAAAAACACATATCAATCCATCAGTAAAAACAATTGCAATACAATAATGCAATCACATATAAAGTTAAGTCAGATGCAAAATAAATAAGCAGACAACTCAATCGCTGCAACACAATAAAATAATACAGTGTAGTTAAATATAAAATGAAATGTCAAGAGGAATGAGGTTAGCTTTCCCCTTTGAAATATTTCTGAATTCAGGGAGGTTTTCTTTTGAAGGCAAGCTTGCCAAAAATTTGGACTATAATTCCAAATTACCAGGTCTACCAGCCATCAGATTTCTGTATCTATTATCAGCTGTCCAGATCCCCAAATGGACAAAGTTGCTTTCCATGCAAATTTCCAATTTTTTTAAAAAAAAGTCAAATTGTGATGTGAAAGCGCAGAAATTGGCAGTGTATTTTTTTTAAAGAGACATATAAACATCTTATCATATATATATAGTGTCTATTTTGTTGGTCAATGTAAGCTACTAGAAAATATGATACGGGACAACTCGATAAATAAATGCCAATAAATAAAATTGGGGAAACAATAATAATTGAGCAACCTTCACAAACAATATCATTTTGGCACCTTCCTTTTGAGTTAATAACTGAAGAAAGGGGGAAACTGATTGCATCCCCTCGATTCAGATGGTATTTATTTTATTCTTGCAAAAGGGGACCGAAATCCCCCAGATCTCAACAAATGAGAAATCAAGGCCCGTTTTCCCTGCTCTCTCAGGCCCAGAGACCGTGCTAAATTTTAATTCAAACTGGACCATCGAATCTCCGTGCTAATTTTATTTTATTTTTCCTTTTTAAACCCCCATTGCAACGCTAGTTTAAGCTGCTTACCTGGGTTTTAAAACTTAATTTTTTTTTCAGGAGAATCCTGAAAGATGGACATTGAAGCGTCCAGTTGGCCTCAAACTCTGGTTACAAACAGCGGGGTGAAATATATATATGTGTGTGTGTGTGTTTACTCTGTTTTTCTGTTCTAACCTGAAGTTCTTCCCGAAATGCTGTGATTTAGCTGCCAGATTAACAAAGCTAAGCCCCCTCTTGGAGAGTTTTAAATAGCTCAGAAAGGATATGCCGTCTTCAACAGCTTCTTAATGATAGGCAGGTTGGGTGGAGCCGGTTGGATCAGCCCCGAGAGAGAGGGGGGAATCTGAGATTTGGGGGAAGTCTCAGGGATGTCCCACACCCCATTGCAATCTCAAGCTTGCTTTTCCTTCCGACCAGAATAACAGAATAGAATAATAGAGTTAGAAGGAACGTGCGAGGCCTTCTAGTCTAACCCACTGCTCAGGCCAGGAGAGTTTATGTCCTTTTCAGCCAAATGCTTCAGTTTCTTCTTTAAAACCTCCAGGGATGGGGAAGGAAGGAAGGAAAGAAGGGGGGGGGGGCAGGATGGAAGGAAAGAAAATGGGTGGGATGGATGGATGGAAGGAAGGAACGAAAGGAATAAGTCAGAGGAAGGAAGGAAGGAAGGAATGAAGGGAGGGAGGGAGGGAGGAAGGAATGAAAGGAATAAGTGAGAGGAAGGAAGGAAGGAAGGAAGGAAGGAAGGAAGGAAGGAAGGAAGGAAGGAAGGAAGGAAGGAAGGAAGGAAGGAAACAGGTAAGCAGGATGGAAAGAAGGAAGGAAAATGGGTGGGATGGATGGATGGAAGGAAGGAACGAAAGGAATAAGTCAGAGGAAGGAAGGAAGGAAGGAAGGAAGGAAGGAAGGAAGGAAGGAAGGAAGGAAACAGGTGAGCAGGATGGAAAGAAGGAAGGAAAATGGGTGGGATGGATGGATGGAAGGAAGGAACGAAAAGAATAAGTCAGAGGAAGGAAGGAAGGAAGGAAGGAAGGAAACAGGTAAGCAGGATGGAAAGAAGGAAGGAAAATGGGTGGGATGGATGAATGGAAGGAAGGAACGAAAGGAATAAGTCGAAGGAAGGAAGGGAGGGAGGGAGGGAGGAAGGAAACAGGTAAGCAGGATGGAAAGAAGGAAGGAAAATGGGTGGGATGGATGGATGGAAAGAAGGAACGAAAAGAATAAGTCAAAGGAAGGAAGGAAGGAAGGAAGGAAGGAAGGAAGGAAGGAAGGAAGGAAACAGGTAAGCAGGATGGAAAGGAGGAAGGAAAATGGGTGGGATGGATGGATGGAAGGAAGGAACGAAAGGAATAAGTCGAAGGAAGGAAGGAAGGGAGGGAGGGAGGGAGGAAGGAAGGAAACAGGTAAGCAGGATGGAAAGAAGGAAGGAAAATGGGTGGGATGGATGGATGGAAAGAAGGAACGAAAAGAATAAGTCAGAGGAAGGAAGGAAGGAAGGAAGGAAGGAAGGAAGGAAGGAAGGAAGGAAGGAAGGAAGGAAGGAAGGAAGGAAGGAAGGAAGGAAGGAAGGAAACAGGTAAGCAGGATGGAAAGAAGGAAGGAAAATGGGTGGGATGGATGGATGGAAGGAAGAAAGGAAGAATAGTAGAAAAATAGAATTAAAAATCAGAATAAAAGCATTGGAAGGGGCCTGGGAGGTCTTCTAGTCCAGCCCCCTGCTCAATCCCCCCTCATATATAGCAGTTGTTAGCGACATAGTCATTAAGCAAATCTTCCCCCATCGACTCGTCAGAATGTTGCAAAAGGTTGGAAATCACTTTTACACACACACCCCTGGGACACTGCAATGGTCGTAAATACGAGTCAGTTGCCAGGCACCCGAATTTGGATCATGGAGCCTGCAATGGTCGTTAAGTGTGAAACACTCAGTCACTTTTTTTTTTCCAGCGCCGTTGTAACTTTGGTTCCTTAAAAAGCCCATTGTATAAAATTAAATATTTTATTTCTTTTGAGATTTCACCTTTTATTATTCCCAACAAAAAAAAAAATTCAGCCTTAAGCTCCAATTGAATATTTGTAATTTTTCTTATCCATATCCGTATTTAATTTTACATATAATCACTGCAGCAAGGATGGCATCAGCTCCATGTTGGAAGGAGGATCAGGTGCCAATGGATAACTTGATAATCCAGAAGATCTACACCCAAAAGTCAAAATATTTTACAGTTTGGGGAACCTGGTATAATTGGATAAAGGATAGAAACCAGTGAGTAAACAGAGGTTATGATAGGAGTAGAGATAGAGGATAGAGGAAGCAAGTATTGGAAAATTGTTTGATAAGAACTCACCGTCCAAGCAATGAGAAATGTTTTATGTTTTTTATGTTTATTGGTTTATTAGTTATGTATATCTTTCTGGTTTTGTTTCTTACGAAATTCTTTGTATTACGTATATATTTTTTAATGTTTAATAAAGTTTATTTACAAAAAAAAAAGCCCATTGTAAATCAAGGACTATAAAATAGAATCACAGAATCCTAACAATCTGTCTTGATGGTTTTCGACTGCATCTTCCCCTGAAAATCCTCCCCTTTTAACAAAATTCTGCAAATCCTTCCTTTTA
>CM066333.1:102980280-103035390 GCA_033807585.1 Hydrophis major | reverse complement strand
TAAAGGAGAAGGAAAAGATGGAGGAGAAGGAGACTGAGAAGAAGAAGGAGAAGAACATGGAGGAGAAGATGGAGGAGGAAGGAGGAGGAGGAAGGAGGAGGAGACAGAGATGGAGGGATCAAGGAGAAGGAAAAGATGGAGAAGATGGAGGAGGAGGAGGAGGAGGAGGAGATGGAAATAGAGGAGGAGGAGAAGGAGAGATAAAGGAGAAGGAAAAGATGGAGGAGAAGGAGACTGAGAAGAAGAAGGAGAAGAACATGGAGGAGAAGATGGAGAAGGAAGGAGGAGGAGACAGAGATGGAGGGATAAAGGGAGAAGGAAAAGATGGAGAAGATGGAGGAGGAGGAGGAGGAGGAGGAGGAGGAGGAGGAGATGGAAATAGAGGAGGTGGAGGAGAGATAAAGGAGAAGGAAAAGATGGGAGGAGAAAGAGACTGAGAAGAAGAAGGAGAAGAACATGGAGGAGAAGATGGAGAAGGAAGGAGGAGGAGACAGAGATGGAGGGATAAAGGAGAGGAAAAGATGGAGAAGATGGAGGAGGAGGAGGAGGAGGAGGAGATGGAAATAGAGGAGGAGGAGGAGGAGAGATAAAGGAGAAGGAAAAGATGGAGGAGAAGGAGACTGAGAAGAAGAAGGAGAAGAACATGGAGGAGAAGATGGAGAAGGAAGGAGGAGGAGACAGAGATGGAGGAGGAGGGATCAAGGAGAAGGAAAAGATGGAGGAGAAGGAGACTGAGAAGAAGAAGGAGAAGAACATGAAGGAGAAGATGGAGAAGGAAGGAGGAGGAGACAGAGATGGAGGGATCAAGGAGAAGGAAAAGATGGAGAAGATGGAGGAGGAGGAGGAGGAAGAGATGGGAATAGAGGAGGAGGAGGAGAGATAAAGGAGAAGGAAAAGATGGAGGAGAAGGAGACTGAGAAGAAGAAGGAGAAGAACATGGAGGAGAAGATGGAGAAGGAAGGAGGAGGAGACAGAGATGGAGGGATAAAGGAGAAGGAAAAGATGGAGAAGATGGAGGAGGAGGAGGAGGAGGAGATGGAAATAGAGGAGGAGGAGGAGAGATAAAGGAGAAGGAAAAGATGGAGGAGAAAGAGACTGAGAAGAAGAAGGAGAAGAACATGGAGGAGAAGATGGAGAAGGAAGGAGGAGGAGACAGAGATGGAGGGATAAAGGAGAAGGAAAAGATGGAGGAGAAGGAGACTGAGAAGAAGAAGGAGAAGAACATAGAGGAGAATATGGAGAAGGAAGGAGGAGGAGACAGAGATGGAGGGATCAAGGAGAAGGAAAAGATGGAGAAGATGGAGGAGGAGGAGGAGGAGGAGATGGAAATAGAGGAGGAGGAGGAGGAGAGATAAAGGAGAAGGAAAAGATGGAGGAGAAGGAGACTGAGAAGAAGAAGGAGAAGAACATGGAGGAGAAGATGGAGAAGGAAGGAGGAGGAGACAGAGATGGAGGGATAAAGGAGAAGGAAAAGATGGAGGAGAAGGAGACTGAGAAGAAGAAGGAGAAGAACATGGAGGAGAAGATGGAGAAGGAAGGAGGAGGAGACAGAGATGGAGGGATCAAGGAGAAGGAAAAGATGGAGAAGATGGAGGAGGAGGAGGAGGAAGAGATGGGAATAGAGGAGGAGGAGGAGAGATAAAGGAGAAGGAAAAGATGGAGGAGAAGGAGACTGAGAAGAAGAAGGAGAAGAACATGGAGGAGAAGATGGAGAAGGAAGGAGGAGGAGACAGAGATGGAGGAATAAAGGAGAAGGAAATGATGGAGAAGATGGAGGAGGAGGAGGAGGAAGAGATGGGAATAGAGGAGGAGGAGGAGAGATAAAGGAGAAGGAAAAGATGGAGGAGAAGGAGACTGAGAAGAAGAAGGAGAAGAACATGGAGGAGAAGATGGAAAAGGAAGGAGAAGGAGGAGGAGACAGAGATGGAGGAGGAGGGATCAAGGAGAAGGAAAAGATGGAGAAGATGGAGGAGGAGAAGGAGGAGGAGATGGAAATAGAGGAGGAGGAGGAGGAGAGATAAAGGAGAAGGAAAAGATGGAGGAGAAGGAGACTGAGAAGAAGAAAGAGAAGAACATGGAGGAGAAGATGAAGAAGGAAGGAGGAGGAGACAGAGATGGAGGAGGAGGGATCAAGGAGAAGGAAAAGATGGAGAAGATGGAGGAGGAGGAGGAAGAGATGGGAATAGAGGAGGAGGAGGAGAGATAAAGTAGAAGGAAAAGATGGAGGAGAAGGAGACTGAGAAGAAGAAAGAGAAGAACATGGAGGAGAAGATGAAGAAGGAAGGAGGAGGAGACAGAGATGGAGGGATCAAGGAGAAGGAGGAGGAGGAGGAGATGGAAATAGAGGAGGAGGAGGAGGAGGAGAGATAAAGGAGAAAGAAAAGATGGAGGAGAGGATGGAGAAGAAGGAGACCGAGAAGGAGGAGAAAACAGAGATTGAGGAGGGAGATGAAGCAGGAGGAGGAGGAAGGAGATCTTGCAATGGGGAATTCGATAGCATAATTATGTGTGTTCATACCAATCATTCACTCCACAACTTCGGCCCCTGGCCCCACACCTACATTAACATGCAACCTTTGATCATCATCTAAAAAGCAATTTGGCCTTCTCCAAAAAAGAAGTTTTTCAGGCCGTCCACTCTGGGCAAGCTAGATGAGCCCTGATTCTGTTTCTTCTTCTATACCAGGGCTTCTCAAACTTGGCCAATGGAAGATGGGGGGGGGGACTTCAACTCCTAGAATTCCCCATCCAACCAGCCTCCTCCTCCTCCTCCTCTTCTTGGGATCTCCACCGTCTGTCCCTGTTGACATGGAGATGACTTTCACGCTTTCGGCCCTCAACTCCTTGTTGACGTCCTCCAAGGAAGTGTGGTGCAACCTTCCAACCGAACGGCTGCAAAAGCTCTTGGATCTCCAGTTCCTTCAAGGGTGACGGATCTATGCGGTTGCTTGCAATCGTGACTCTTCTCGACTTCCTCTTCCTCTGGAGGAGGAAGGTGCCGTCATCACCATCACCTCATCTGAGCTGCAGGAGGGACCGTACAATAGATGCTTTCTTCAGCTCCAGTTCGGATGAGCTGCTTCTAAATGCTGATTTCCTGAAGCACCATATATGGAGAAGTAGGAGGCCGGTGGCTTTGAACAACTCACGCTCAAAAGAGAAAGAAACCACCAAAAAGGGAAAGGAAAAAAAAGTACCAAAAATCACTGAGCACCAGAGCATCCCTGACAATTATTTATTTAATCCACTTTTGTGCAAAAAGAAGAGAAGGAAATAGATGATAGATAGATAGATAGATAGATAGATAGATAGATGGATGGATGGATGGATGGATGGATGGATGGATAGATAGATAGATAGATAGATAGATAGATAGATAGATAGATAGATAGATAGATAGACAGACAATCAGATGATGATTGATAGATAAATAGATGGTAGATAGATAAACAGATAGATACGATCGATAGATACGATGGATAAATAGATAGATGACGGATGGAAGGATGGATAGATAGATAGTTAAATTAATAGATAGATACGATAGATAGATAGATAGATATGACAGATATATACGATAGATAGATGATAGATGGATGGATGGATGACAGATGGGTGGATGGGTTGATGGATGAATGAATAGATAGAGATAGATAAAATAATAGATACGATAAATAGATTAGATAAGATAAATAGATAGATCGAGATAGAGATAGATAAGATAGATAAAATAATAGATACAATAGATATGATAAGATAGATAGATAGATAGATAGATAGATAGATAGATAGATAGATAGATAGATAGATAGATAGAGATAGAGATGACAGATGGGTGGATGGATGGATAGATAGATAAGATAGATAAAATAATAGATAGATATTATAGATAAATTATAGACTCTTCTTCCTTCCTTCTCCTTCTTCCTTCCTCCTCCTCTTCTTCCTCCTCCTCTTCCTCTTCCTCTCCTTCCCCTTCTCCTCCTCCTCCTCCCTGACCATCAGCAAACAGAGCCTCTTCTTCTCCTCTCCGGCCACGAGTCCCACCAAAAGGGAGAAAATGTTGTGGTATGTGAAATGGTGACGTTCATCTGCCCAACCAGGATGGACCATCTTGAAGGATGCTGGTTGGGGGAGGTGGGGGCTGTGAAATTGGGCCAGGCTTAGCGAAGGCTTCTGAACAGCTGTGCCTAAAGCTTCATCTCCTCCCATATCGAGTGAGAAGCGAGGCGAAAATGTACAACCGGCCTTGTTCGCTTGGATCTGAGAGGGCCACATTCTCGCTGCCAACAATGGAGTGAAAGGACCTTTGTCTGCTCCATCGCTGATCGCCGGCTGGCACCAGTGGTGGTTGGGCGGTGGGATGGCGTCATCTCCTCTTTTGTTTTCCTCTCTAGATATTCCAGAGGTCCTTCTTCCACAATGGTGTAACCTTGCCTGTCCAGAGATATCTCCTCTGGGCACAACCTTTGGGCCATTGATATTAACACAGTTGAGAAAGTCCAGAAATATTTCACAAGAAGAGTTCTCCATTCCTCTACTCGTTGCAGAAGACCTTATGCTACCAGACTCGAAATTCTAGACCTAGAAAACCTTGAATTACGCCGCCTTCGATCTGATCTAAGTATAGTATATAAAATCATACATTGCAATGTCCTACCTGTCAATAAATACTTCAGCTTCAACCATCACAACACAAGAGCACACAATAGATACAAACTCAAGGTTAACCGCACCAAACTTGATTGCAGGAAATACGACGACTTCAGCAACAGAGAGGTCAATGTCTGGAATACTCTTCCTGACTCTGTGGTTTCTTCCCCAAACACTTTAACCTTTGACTGTCTACTATGGACCTCACCCCTTTCCTAAGAGGTCTGTAGGGGGCGTGCATAAGCACACCAAAACGTGCCTACCATCCCTGTCCTATTGTTTCTTTTATTTTTCTTATATGTACCCATTTCATGTATTCATAACTATGTTTATACTTATACCTGTTATCTTATAATCGCTTGACAAAATAAACAAATTGTAAATATACCACTGGGGGGTCATCATGCTGTCTTCTGCAGCCGGAAAGGAGAAAAGTTGAGAAAAGAAAGTTCTAGGGAGAGTGAGGGGTGTTAGAGGCTGCCCCTGCCTCAGACATCCCTTGAACTGGAGGTTTTTAAGAGGAGATTGGACCGCCCTTGGCCTGGAATGGGATAGGATCTCCTGCTTGAGCAGAGGGTTGGACTAGATGACTTTCATGGTCCCTTCCAACTCTGTTATTCTGTTATTGAAATTCCTGGTTAAGATGTGGTCTCCTTCTTTTTCCTTTCTTTCTTCCTTTCCTTTCCTTTCCCTTCCATTCCCTTCCTTTTCTTTCCTCTTTAGAGTCTCCTGAAAAGCTAACATGAAATGGAATGGAATAGAACAGAACAGAATAGCAATAAGAATAGAGACTACAATATAGAATAGAATATAGAATAGAATATGGAATGGAATAGAATAGAATAGAGAATATAGGGTAGGATAGTAACACTAACAGGATGATAATGTTGAAAGGGACCCTTGAGGTCCTCTAGTCCAACCCCCTGCTTAGGCAAGAGACTTTATGTCATTCCAGACAAATAGCTGCCTGTCTCTTCTTAAAAACTTCCACTGATGATAGGTTAAAATATAGAATACAGGATGGAATGGAATGGAGTGGAGTGGAGTGGAGTGGAGTGGAGTGGAGTGGAGTGGAGTGGAGTAGAGTAGAGTAGAGTAGAGTAGAGTAGAGTAGAGTAGAGTAGAGTAGAGTAGAACAGAACAGAACAGGAATGGAATGGAATGGAATAGGATAGGCTAGGCTAGGCTAGGCTAGGCTAGGCTAGGATAGGATAGGACAGGACAGGACAGAATAGAACAAGAATAGAATGGAATGGAGTAGGAATAGGAAATAATAGAATGAGCTGGAAGGGACCTTGGAGGTCTTCTAGTCCAGCCCCCTATACTATACTGTTTCAGATAAGTAGAATAGAACAGAACAAAGTTTATTTGGCCAAGTAACAGTTAGCCACACAAGGAATGTGTCTATTCCCATCACCACTGTGAGGCCAAGCCCCTTGTCTCTCTCTTTCTCTCTCCTAGAAATATCTCCTCTCCTTCCCTGGGGAGAAATTAGGGATTCCAGCCCACCCTACCCTATCCTACATCTCTGCTTCTCCTTTCCTGCCCCACCCTTGATAAGCCCTTTCTGCATCATCCTCTCGGCCAGGCACAAGAGGAAGGGCTTTAGCCAGGACAGGAAGAGCTGGAAATCGTCCTACTGTTATAAGTGTTTCCTTTCTGGCGCGATGTTTCACCTATTTTGGCGGTCACAAAAAAGAGACAGGTTGGCTTCCGGTCATGATGGGACGGGACGGTTTCTCCGAGAATCGCCGTGTGACACGTTGACCCTTTTTTCAACCCGTCCTTTTTCAACTCCTACTTCCGATAAAAGGGCCTTGAAATTCTCATCCTGCTGGGAATTAAAGCAGCTGGGAGTCGTTCCCCGCCACCCAACTCCGAGAGGATGGTTGTGAAACTGACTGGGTACGGATGCCTGAAGTTTGCTGACGTGCAAAAAAGATGCAAAGGGGCTGGGAGAAAGAGGACTTTCAAAACAGTGACCGACAGGAGAGAGGATGAAAGAGCCAGTTTGGGGGCTAGTGGTTAAAGCAACAGGTGAGAAACCAGGAGGCTGGGAGTCCTAGTCCCGCCTTAGGTACGAAAGTCGGATGGGTGACGTTGGATCAACCACCAAGACACTGGGAATTCTAGTCCCACCTTAGGTATGAAAGTCAGCTGGATGATTTTGGGTCAATCACCAGGAGACTGGGAGTTCCAGTCCCACCTTAGACATGAAAGGCTGCCTGGGTGACTTTGGGCCAACCACCAAGACACTGGGAGTTCTAGTCCCACCTTTCTCTTTTCTTCCTTTCGTTTTAACGTCTCCTGAAAAGCTACCATGGAATGGAATGGAATGGAACAGAATATAGAATAGAATAAAAATTAGAATAGAATAGAATAGAAATTAGAATAGAATAGAATAGAAATTAGAATAGAATAGAATAAAAACTAGAATAGAATAAAAATTAGAATAGAATAGAATAGAAATTAGAATAGAATAGAATAGAAATTAGAATAGAATAGAATAAAAACTAGAATAGAATAAAAATTAGAATAGAATAGAATAGAAATTAGAATAGAATAGAATAAAAATTAGAATAGAATAGAATAAAAACTAGAATAGAATAAAAATTAGAATAGAATAAAAATTAGAATAGAATAGAATAAAAATTAGAATAGAATAGAATAGAAATTAGAATAGAATAGAATAGAATAAAAACTAGAATAGAATAAAAACTAGAATAGAATAAAAATTAGAATAGAATAGAATAGAAATTAGAATAGAATAGAATAAAAACTAGAATAGAATAGAAATTAGAATAGAATAGAATAGAAATTAGAATAGAATAGAATAAAAACTAGAATAGAATAAAAATTAGAATAGAATAGAATAGAAATTAGAATAGAATAGAATAAAAATTAGAATAGAATAAAAACTAGAATAGAATAAAAATTAGAATAGAATAAAAATTAGAATAGAATAGAATAAAAATTAGAATAGAATAGAATAGAAATTAGAATAGAATAGAATAAAAACTAGAATAGAATAAAAACTAGAATAGAATAAAAATTAGAATAGAATAGAATAGAAATTAGAATAGAATAGAATAAAAATTAGAATAGAATAAAAACTAGAATAGAATAAAAATTAGAATAGAATAAAAATTAGAATAGAATAGAATAGAAATTAGAATAGAATAGAATAGAATAGAAATTAGAATAGAATAGAATAAAAACTAGAATAGAATAAAAATTAGAATAGAATAGAATAAAAATTAGAATAGAATAGAATAAAAATTGGAATAGAATAGAATAGCAGAGTTGGAAGGGACCTTGGAGATCATCTAGTCCAACCCCCCTTGCCTAGGCATTTCAGACAAATGTGTTGGCCAATCTCTTCTTAAAAACTTCCCGTGTTGGAGCATTCACAACTTATGGTGGCAAGTTGTTCCACTGATTCCTTGTTCTTTCCTCTTGTTGGTCCATTTTAATGCATTTTAATGTTCTTTCCTCTTACCGATCCATTTTCTTTGCAGGGTTTCAATTCTCGCCCCCCCCTTCCCCTCCCCCCCAAAAAAGACCTCTGAATCACCTATTTTCTGTTCAAAAAATGAGGCAAGCAGAGTACGGGGATGAGGTGGAAGTGAGGTTTGGCTCTGGACCGGATGGCCAGGGCTTCCTTTTGCAGCTGTGTGAATAATCGGATCTCCACACCACCCTCTCCTCCTTCCTCTCAAAACCCAGAGGGGGGGGGGAAAAAACCCGATTGAAATGATTCTTCCAGATCCGTTTCCCCCCCGCCCCGCCCCGCCCCCAGACTCAGCTTCTGTTCCAAATATGGGCCAATAAATAGTTATATACAACCACAATCCAGCCCAGGATGGATGTGGGGCTAAGAGAAACATTGGCTTTGCCCCGTTTGACGGATTTTCTGCCCACGGTTGTTAAGTGAATTGTTGTGTTTGTTCACTCAGTCCAACGATGATTAAACGCATCTCGGCTACTCATAAAGGTCGCGAAAGGGGATCCAGTGCCTCCTCACTCTACACCATTTCAGACAAATGGCCGCCCAGTCTCTTCTTAGAAACCTCCAGTGATGGAGCACCACAACTTCTGGAGGCTAGCAGTTCCACTGGTTAATTGTTCTAATTCTCAATAAATTCCTCCTTATTCCAGAAAGAGTACAGAGAAGAGCAACTAGGACGATGAGGGGACTGGAGACTAAAACATATGACAAACAGTTGCAGGAATTGGGCTTGGCTAGAGAAGGACCAGGGGAGACAGGAGAGCAGCCTTCCAATATTTGAGGGGCTGCCCCAGAGAGGAGGAAGGGGGTCAAGCTATTCTCCAAGGCCCCTGAAGGCCAGACAAGGAACAATAGATGGAAACTGACCAAGGAGAGATTTAATTTGGAAATAAGGAGAAATTTTCTGACAATGAGAACGATCAACCCATGGAACAGAAGTTCCCTTCAGAAGTTGTGGGAGTTTTATCCCTGGAGGCTTTCAAGGGGAGATTGTACTGCCATTTGTCAAAAATGGTGTAGGGTCTCCTGCTTGGGTGGGGGGTTGGACTAGATGTCCTACAAGGTCCCTTCCAACTCTGTTATTCTATATTCAATGGAACGACTTGCCTTCAGAAGTTGTGGGAGCTTCATCCCTGGAAGCTTTCAAGAAGAGACTGGACTGCCGTCTGTCAGAAATGGTGCAGGGCGGGGGGTTGGACTAGATGACCCACAAGGTCCCTTCCAACTGTCCTAGGTTGCCTCTCTCCACCCGTTGCTTCTTGTCCTGCCTTCTGGTGCTTTAGAAAATAGGTTGACCCCCATCCTCTTCGGGGCAGCCCCTCAAATATTGGCACACTGTTATCAGGTCACCCCTAGTGCTTTGGAAAATAGGTTGACAAATAAAAGCCCCTTCTTGTTGGCCAAAGCCCCTTTAGCTATTCCAATTCGCTTCTGAATATCTGCAGAGCTATTCAAAGTGCCAGATCCACCTTCCTTGTTTCAATCTTTGGCTTGGCTTCAGATGGCACTTCTATGAAAAGTGGGGGTGGGGTGGGGGAGTTGGATTCGGAAAAAAAAAGGGGTGAAAAACAGGCCTTAACATTCCTAAACCCTTGGTATCGATTCGCCTGCTGCAAAAAATATAAAATAAAATGGATGTCATTCAACTGGAAAGAAAAAGGAGAAAGCAGGAAGGCTGCGAATTTCCAAGAAAAAAAAAAAAGAAAGGAGTTGGGCAAACATTGGGGACAATGAGATTGGCAGCCAGTTTGCCAAAGCATTCCCCTCTGCCCCCCCCAGGAAAGAGTGTGCTTTGGGATCCAGACTGCAACAAGATCCCCACTCTTTGTTCCTGTAGGTCCCTGCTGAGCAAGAAATAAATTTTTTAAAAGTTATGGGGGGGGGGAGGGAAGGGGGGGGGGAAGGAAGACCTCTGGGCCAGGAGAGCAGATGTGGTGGGTGGCAGACAGATGAGCCAAAGGAAACACTTCTGTGATAATTAGCTAGGAGGTTGAAAGATCAGGAGGGGTAGAGAAATGGAGTAGCTAGAAGGAGGAGGAGGAGGTGAAGGGGAACATGGAGAAGATGGAGAGGAAGGAGAACATGGAGGAGAAGATGGAGAAGGAGAAGATGGAAAAGGAGAAGGAGGAGGTGAAGGAGAACATGGAGAAGATGGAGAGGAAGGAGAACATGGAGGAGAAGATGGAGAAGGAGAAGATGGAAAAGGAGAAGGAGGAGGAGATGGAGATGGAAAAGGAGAAGATGAAGATTCAGGAGGAGGAGGAGAAGGACAAGATGGATGAAAAAGAAGGAGGAGGAGGTGAAGGAGAACATGGAGAAGATGGAGATGGAGAGGAAGGAGAAGATGGAGAAGGAGAAGATGGAGGGGAAGATGGAGATGGAGAGGAAGGAGGAGATGGAGGAGAAGATGGAGAAGGACAAGATGGAAAAGGAGAAGGAGAAAGAAAGAGCGAAAGAAGAACATGGAGGGGAAGATGGAAATGGAGAAGAAGGAGAAGATGGAGGGGAAGATGGAAATGGAGAAGAAGGAGAAGATGGAGGAGAAGATGGAGAAGGAGAACATGGAGGGGAAGATGGAGATGGAGAAGAAGGAGAAGATGGAGAAGGAGAACATGGAGGGGAAGATGGAGATGGAGAGGAAGGAGAACACGGAGAAGGAGAACATGGAGGGGAAGATGGAGATGGAGAGGAAGGAGAACACGGAGAAGGAGAACATGGAGGGGAAGATGGAGATGGAGAGGAAGGAGAAGATGGAGAAGGAGAACATGGAGGGGAAGATGGAGATGGAGAGGAAGGAGAACACGGAGAAGGAGAACATGGAGGGGAAGATGGAGATGGAGAAGGAGAAGATGGAGGAGAAGATGGAGAAGGACAAGATGGAAAAGAAGGAGGAGAAAGAAAGAGCGAAAGAAGAACATGGAGGAGAAGATGGAAATGGAGAAGAAGGAGAACATGCAGAAGGACAAGATGGAAAAGGAGAAGGAGGAGGAGATGGAGATGGAAAAGGAGAAGATGAAGATTCAGGAGGAGGAGGAGAAGGACAAGATGGATGAAAAAGAAGGAGGAGGAGGTGAAGGAGAACATGGAGAAGATGGAGATGGAGAGGAAGGAGAAGATGGAGAACATGGAGGGGAAGATGGAGATGGAGAAGAAGGAGAAGATGGAGAAGGAGAACATGGAGGGGAAGATGGAGATGGAGAAGAAGGAGAAGATGGAGGAGAAGATGGAGAAGGACAAGATGGAAAAGAAGGAGGAGAAAGAAAGAGCGAAAGAAGAACATGGAGGAGAAGATGGAAATGGAGAAGAAGGAGAACATGGAGGAGAAGATGGAGAAGGACAAGATGGAAAAGGAGGAGGAGGAGGGAAAGAAGAACATGGAGATGAAGAAGGACAAGATGGAGAAGGACAAGGTCAAGGAAAAGGAGGAGCAGGAGAAGGAAAGAACATGGAAGAGAAGATGGAGATGGAGAGGAAGGAGAACATGGAGGAAAAGATGGAGAAGAAGGAGAACATGGAGAAGGACAAGATGGAAAAGGAGAAGGAGGAGGAGATGGAGATGGAAAAGGAGAAGATGAAGATGAAGATTCAGGAGGAGGAGGAGGAGGACAAGATGGATGAAAAAGAAGGAGGAGGAGGTGAAGGAGAACATGGAGAAGATGGAGATGGAGAGGAAGGAGAAGATGGAGAAGGAGAACATGGAGGGGAAGATGGAGATGGAGAAGAAGGAGAAGATGGAGGAGAAGATGGAGAAGGACAAGATGGAAAAGAAGGAGGAGAAAGAAAGAGCGAAAGAAGAACATGGAGAAGAAGATGGAAATGGAGAAGAAGGAGAAGATGGAGGAGAAGATGGAGAAGGACAAGATGGAAAAGGAGGAGGAGGAGGGAAAGAAGAACATGGAGATGGAGAAGGACAAGGTCAAGGAAAAGGAGGAGCAGGAGGAGGAAAGAACATGGAAGAGAAGATGGAGATGGAGAGGAAGGAGGAGGTGGAGAAGGTGGGGAAGGAGAACCTGGAGAAGATGGAAAAGGAGGAAGGGGAGAAGCAGGGGAGGAAGAACATGAAGGAGAAGATGGAGAAGGAGAAGATGGGGGGAAAAAGGAGCAAGAGGAGGAGGAGAACATGGAGGAGAAGTTGAAGAAGGACAAGATAGAAAAGAAAGAGAAGGAGGAGAAGAAGATGAAAAAGGAGAAAATGATGACGCAGGAGAAGGGAGGAAGATGATGCAGATGGAGGAAGAGGAGGAGAAAAATGAACACGGTAGAGGAAGGAGGAGGAGCAAGAAGAAAGTGAGGGAGGAGGAGGAGGAGGAGGACAAAGAGGATCAGAAAAAGGTAGAACATGAGCAAGGAAGATGAGGCCACAGAACTGGACACTGATGAGAACCCTATAAAGACCCCCGATGGGATTTAACCCTGTGGCTTCTATCGGGGGCTGCTCAGAGGGGTCTTCCAAAGGCCAGAGGGCCAGAAGATCCCCCAACCCCTAATGCAATCTTCTCCAGAACTATTGGAAGACCCTGTTTCCAGTTGGAACCAACCAGAGCTGGAAGGGAAAGAGGGAGCGAGCCAAGGGGGTCAGCGGAGGACAAAGAGAAGAAGGACCACAAAGGAGCAAGGGGGAGGGAGAAGTCAGCCGAAAGAGAAAGAACTGTGTGGGGATCTATTGTGATGGGAACGTTGTCAGACGACTGTTGAGAAGATGCTTGTGACTCATGGCTGGAAGAGCGGCTCAACCTCGCGTCAACCAACCAGGGGTCTTGCCAATCAGCTGGTTCAGCTGTTTTGGTGGGGCTGGAATCTCCGTGGTTTGGAAAGGATCCACTCATCCAAAAGTGGATCTCTTCCAAACACAGAAGGATCTATTTGCCCATCGCTCCCTCCGCTCCCCCCCTGGCTTACAGGTATTCCTCAACTTACGACCACAGTGGGGAAGGATCAGAATTTTTTGGGGGGGGGGTTGTTCAGGGAATGTGGCACCCAATTTTGCCACATTTTTGGCCACGGTTGCTGAGTGAATTGCTGCGGGAAGCGAATCCCGCTCCCTTCGTGGTCTTTGTAAGGTGGCAGGAAAGGCAGTTGCGTGACCCAGGGACGTAGCAACCGTCGAAAAATACATCCCGCTTGCCAATATCTGAATTTTGATCCCGTGGTCATAAGGATGCTGAATTTTGCTGGGAAGATGAGCCATATAGTTAGCAGAAAGATTGAAAGGAAACAGATGAAGGAAAGAAGAGGGAAGGAAAGGAGAGAGAGGGAAAACTGGAAAAAGGAGGGGAGGGAGGGAGGAAGGGATAGAGGTAGAGGAGGAGGAGGAAGGTAGAAGAGGAAGGAGAAAGAGAAGGAAGGAGAAAGAAGGAGAAAGAAGAAGAAGGGGGAAGGTGAATGAGGAAGAGGGGTAAGAGGAAGAGAGAGAGTGAGTAAAGGAACAAAGAGAGAAAAAGGCAAAGTGAAAGAGAGAAAAAGAAAGAAAGGAATAAAAAATAAAGGAAGAAAGAGAGAGAGAGAGAGAGAAATAAAAAGAGGAAGAGAGAAAGAAAGGAGGGAACAAAGAGAAAAGAGAGAAGAGAAAAGGAAAAAAGGAAATGGAAGGAAAGAAGGAACAAAGAAAGAAAGGAAGGAAGGAAGGAAGGAAGGGAAAAAGGGAAAGAGGAAGAGATAGAAAGGAACAGAAATAGAGGAAGAGAGAGAGAAAGAGAAAGAAAGAAATTGGAAGAGAGAAAGAAAGGAGGGAACAAAGAGAAGAGAAGAGAAAAAGAAAAAAGGAAATGGAAGGAAGGAACAAAGAAAGGAAGGAAGGAAGAGAAAAAGGGAAAGAGGAAGAGATAGAAAGGAACAAAAAATAGAGGAAGAGAGAGAGAGAAAGAGAAAGAAGAGAGAACTAGAAAGAAAGGAGGGAACAGAGAGAGAAAAAGAGAGAGAGTAAAAAAGAAAAAAGGAAGGAACAGAAAGAGAAAGAAAAGAGAGAGAGAAAGGAAGAAATTAAGAAAGAAAGAGAAAGAAGGAAGGAAGAAAAAGAAAGAAAGAGGAAGGAAGGAAGAAAAAGAAAGAAAGAGAGAAAGAAAGAAAGAAAGAAAGAAAGAAAGAAAGAAAGAAAGAAAGAAAGAAAGAAAGAAAGGCACAGCCAGCTGCCAAAGCTTGAGAGAGACTTTCCCCGGAGCACAATCTGCTTCTCCTCTTTCTCCTTCCAGGGGTCTTCACCTCTGGACGGAGCTGCCTTGGGAGCCAGAGTTGGCTTGGCCTCCTTCCCAGTTGGCTTGGGAGAGCCCGGGGGGGGGGGGATTGGGGGGGTAGATTGTGAGAAAATGGGACACTCTGTTCCCAGAAGATCCCGGCCGGTTTCTGGGGAAGGTCGGAAAGAGCCGTCGGATGAAGAGACGCATCCCTCCCACCATGGTCACCAATCTGACCAGAACCCCTCTGGGATAGGTCAGAATCTCCAATGACGGGCTGAGATCCCCATAAGGCACGTCACCCACCACGTCACTGGGAGGCCATGTCACTCAGAACCACGAAAGCACAATACCGAAAAAAAATAAAAATAAAAATAAGTCCTGGAAGGGGATTCTCACAAATGTTTCCCTAGGCAGGAGGGGAAAAAAAAAAAATCGCAGGAATTTCGATGAAAATCCAAGTCGACGGGAACGCTCAAGGACTAGACGTTCTCCTGGTTTCGCAAAGACGGTTGTATCTCCAAGAGGGAAGACTTGATTTCCATATGTTTTGACGTGTTTTGGGGTCTCTGAGCTCACTTCTCTTTGTTTCAGGAGAGAAAAGGGGGTATTGGAAAAGGATAGTAAGGGGGCCCTCATCCCCACCCCATCAAAAGCAGATGAACACCCCTAAAATGTGGGGTGCCATTGAAAAATCAAGCCTCCTGCTGATTGGCTCAGAGTCACCCGGTTGGCTTTCAGGCAAAGCCAGAACTAGAACTCACCACCTCCTGGTGATTGGCCCAAACTCATCCAGTTGGCTTTCATGCCTAAGCCAGAACTAGAACTCACCACCTCCTGGTGATTGGCCCAAACTCATCCAGTTGGCTTTCATGCCTAAACCAGAACTAGAACTCACCACCTCCTGGTGATTGGCCCAAACTCATCCAGTTGGCTTTCATGCCTAAGCCAGAACTAGAACTCACCACCTCCTGGTGATTGGCCCAAACTCATCCAGTTGGCTTTCATGCCTAAACCAGAACTAGAACTCACCACCTCCTAGTGATTGGCCCAGAGTCACCCAATTGGCTTTCATGGCTAAGCCAGAACTAGAACTCACCACCTCCTGGTGATTGGCCCAGAGTCACCCAATTGGCTTTCATGGCTAAGCCAGAACTAGAACTCACCACCTCCTAGTGATTGGCCCAGGGTCACCCAATTGGCTTTCATGGCTAAGCCAGAACTAGAACTCACCACCTCCTAGTGATTGGCCCAAACTCATCCAGTCCGTTTTCATCCCTATGTCAGAACTAGAACTCACCACCTCCTGGTGATTGGCCCAAACTCATCCAGTTGGCTTTCATGCCTAAACCAGAACTAGAACTCACCACCTCCTGGTGATTGGCCCAGGGTCACCCAATTGGCTTTCATGGCTAAGCCAGAACTAGAACTCACCACCTCCTGGTGATTGGCCCAGGGTCACCCAATTGGCTTTCATGGCTAAGCCAGAACTAGAACTCACCACCTCCTAGTGATTGGCCCAAACTCATCCAGTCCGTTTTCATCCCTATGTCAGAACTAGAACTCACCGTCTCCTGGTGATTGGCCCAGAGTCACCCAATTGGCTTTCATGGCTAAGCCAGAACTAGAACTCACCACCTCCTAGTGATTGGCCCAGGGTCACCCAATTGGCTTTCATGGCTAAGCCAGAACTAGAACTCACCACCTCCTAGTGATTGGCCCAAACTCATCCAGTCCGTTTTCATCCCTATGTCAGAACTAGAACTCACCACCTCCTGGTGATTGGCCCAAACTCATCCAGTTGGCTTTCATGCCTAAACCAGAACTAGAACTCACCACCTCCTGGTGATTGGCCCAGGGTCACCCAATTGGCTTTCATGGCTAAGCCAGAACTAGAACTCACCGTCTCCTGGTGATTGGCCCAGGGTCACCCAATTGGCTTTCATGCCTAAGCCAGAACTAGAACTCACCGTCTCCTGGTGATTGGCCCAGGGTCACCCAATTGGCTTTCATGGCTAAGCCAGAACTAGAACTCACCACCTCCTGGTGATTGGCCCAGGGTCACCCAATTGGCTTTCATGGCTAAGCCAGAACTAGAACTCACCACCTCCTGGTGATTGGCCCAGGGTCACCCAATTGGCTTTCATGGCTAAGCCAGAACTAGAACTCACCACCTCCTGGTGATTGGCCCAGGGTCACCCAATTGGCTTTCATGGCTAAGCCAGAACTAGAACTCACCACCTCCTGGTGATTGGCCCAGGGTCACCCAATTGGCTTTCATGGCTAAGCCAGAACTAGAACTCACCACCTCCTGGTGATTGGCCCAGGGTCACCCAATTGGCTTTCATGGCTAAGCCAGAACTAGAACTCACCACCTCCTGGTGATTGGCCCAGGGTCACCCAATTGGCTTTCATGGCTAAGCCAGAACTAGAACTCACCACCTCCTGGTGATTGGCCCAGGGTCACCCAATTGGCTTTCATGGCTAAGCCAGAACTAGAACTCACCACCTCCTAGTGATTGGCCCAAACTCATCCAGTCCGTTTTCATCCCTATGTCAGAACTAGAACTCACCACCTCCTGGTGATTGGCCCAAACTCATCCAGTTGGCTTTCATGCCTAAACCAGAACTAGAACTCACCACCTCCTGGTGATTGGCCCAGGGTCACCCAATTGGCTTTCATGGCTAAGCCAGAACTAGAACTCACCACCTCCTAGTGATTGGCCCAAACTCATCCAGTCCGTTTTCATCCCTATGTCAGAACCAGAACTCACCACCTCCTGGTGATTGGCCCAGGGTCACCCAATTGGCTTTCATGGCTAAGCCAGAACTAGAACTCACCACCTCCTGGTGATTGGCCCAGAGTCACCCAATTGGCTTTCATGCCTAAGCCAGAACTAGAACTCACCACCTCCTGGTGATTGGCCCAAACTCATCCAGTCCGTTTTCATCCCTATGTCAGAACTAGAACTCACCGTCTCCTGGTGATTGGCCCAGGGTCACCCAATTGGCTTTCATGGCTAAGCCAGAACTAGAACTCACCACCTCCTGGTGATTGGCCCAGAGTCACCCAATTGGCTTTCATGGCTAAGCCAGAACTAGAACTCACCACCTCCTGGTGATTGGCCCAAACTCATCCAGTTGGCTTTCATGCCTAAGCCAGAACTAGAACTCACCACCTCCTGGTGATTGGCCCAAACTCATCCAGTCCGTTTTCATCCCTATGTCAGAACTAGAACTCACCGTCTCCTGGTGATTGGCCCAGGGTCACCCAATTGGCTTTCATGGCTAAGCCAGAACTAGAACTCACCGTCTCCTGGTGATTGGCCCAGAGTCACCCAGTTGGCTTTCAGGCTAAGCCTATATAAAAGAGTAAGGGACAAGGAGGTGCTTAGCTTTGCAAGATGCAATTTCCAGCTGTTGAGCTTTAAATTAATTCATTCATTTACTAAATTAGTTTATTACATTTATTGTCATCTATTGTCAAGACTTAGACAAGGAGGAAGGGAGCTGGGCGGATGTCCAAGAATCAAGTGATTTATGGTGTTTCTGCTCCCACCTCCCGCAAAAACCTCCAAAGATTTTAAATCTTTTCTCGGAAAAACCCTTGTGGACTAGCAACTTAAGAAAGTTGGGAGTTTTGCATTTCCCCCCCCAGAGCAAATCCACTCCCAAAAAATTGCTTTTCTTTGTGACAATAAAGGACACTTTATTGGGGTGGGGGAATGAGAAGGCAGGGAAGCTGACCACAATTGCAAGATTTCTCACCATCAGCCAGGAAAAAAAAACAAAAACAAAACAAACCTGGAAATAGGGAATTAAAAAAAAAAAAGGAAATACCCATTTACACACTGAGACACACACATCAACAGCCCCCTCCCTGAGTGTGTGTGTGTGTGTGTGTGTCATTTCTGCCAACTCATCTGCAATTCCCATCCTTAAATCATCGCACAGCCCATCCATTTCTCAATGTTTTTTTTTTTTTAAAAAAAAAAAGAGGAAAAGAGTTTTAAAAAGGAGGGGGGGGGAAACCCCTTTTTCATCTCTTATTCATAGCATTACGTCTTTTGGTAATCATCCTTTTTTTTTTGACTAAGCTCTGCAAGCCAATGGGAAGGCAGAGGAGGTGGGGCTAAACTGCAGAGTAATTCAATATATATATATATATATATGGACATGTATACATCCACGCATCTTAAACTCAGAAAGCCCCGAGGATTACAACAGAAGAGAAAACTAACTCACTGGGATCGAGTTTATTCCTTTTCCTTTTCTTTCCTTCTCTCTCTTTTTTTTTTCCCAGTTGATTCTTTTATTCTACCCTCTTCGTTTCAAAAGAGAAGAAAAACGAGGGGTGACAATAAGGAGAGAGAGAGAGAGAGATATAGATATATTTTTCCTGGTGCTTTATAGGATCTGGAAGGAAGAATTGAAGCTTTCGTTTGGCATCCTGCAGAAAACCCAAGTCAGTTGCAGGAAGGGAGGAAAAAAACTTTGGCAGCTAAGAAAAATAAAAGGGGAGAAACCAAATTTCTGTCAAAGCCCATTTTTCAATGGTTTCTCTCGGCAACTTAAAAGAAATCAAAGCGGAATCACTTCTCATTTGATCTGATTTTTTTTGCCCCCCAAAATTTTTAAATCAATTTCAGAGAAGAAGCAAAGAGAAGAAGGAAATTTGGTGTCTTTGTTCGTTTTTTAAATTTTGTATTTGTCCTTTGGGAAACTTTATATCATTGGCTGCCTTCTTGGCTGCTGGGTGTACGGGGGTTTTTTTCTTGATTTATTCCTAGTTTTCTCCGACAAGGGTGAGAAAATTTGGGGGTTGCCCCTCTTTTTCTTCTTAAATTGACTGTCCTCCCAAACAAAATTTACCCATGTTTCTTCTGTTGCTCATCATCTCTTTTAACCTGGCTTGCTCAGGAACCCAAACGGGTCCTTCGAGCAGATACGATGAAGAAATCGTTTATCCTGAAAAATTGAATGCTAGTTCTGTTTTGGGGGGTCAAGACTCATCCGGCACCTTGGAGAATGAAAATTCCCTCGATTATAACATGGATTCGGATCGACATCTGTCATTTCGACTGCAGATGTTTGGAGAAGAACTGCTCCTCAATCTAGAGAAAGACCCTAGTTTCTTCTCAAAGGACTTGACCGTCCAATATTTGGGCAGATTGAAGCCGGTGGTGGACACGCCAACTGAAAGGGACAACTACTTCACCGGGACAATCAATTCGGATCCGGAATCGATCGTGGCAATCAACTTCGACGGGACTTCTTTGATTGGGGTGCTGCAATATCGGGGTACTGAATATCACATCCAGCCTCTGAAAGGGGGGACCTTGAACCAGGCAGGAGGAACCGAGGCCCACGTGGTGAGGAAGAAGATGTCGGACAAAGGGGATGGGCCAATGTGTGGGGTCAGTGCGCAGGCGCCGGAGGGCGCACCCAGCGAAGAAGGAAAGCTGTGGGAGAAGATGGGTGCATCTCCCAGGAGAGCCAAGGTAAGTTGAAAGCTCCACCAGCTTCATTAAGGGGTGGTTGGGCAAGATGTTCAAGGTTTCTCTGGTGGGTTGGGGTCTCGGTTGGATCTTCTGAGGGAACATTCATTGCTAGAGAGTTTTCTCTGGTCTAGAGTCCCACATTTGGGGAGTAAAACATTTCTTGGTGTCTCCTCCATCCCTTGGACCCAGTTAACCATGTGATCCTTCAACAGAGCACCAAAGTCATTGTCAGACCTGGTGGCCCATATCTGGTGCCAAAATTATCCCTCAGATCCAACAGGTCTTGTCCCAGCAGCTGCCAATTATGGTCTAAACAGGAGATACAAACCTATGATAGCCAGAGTTAACAAGGACTAAAACCGCAATATGACTGAAAGGAAGTCTGATGCTGGCATCTTGTCACCCAACTAGGTAAACATTAAGAGAAGGGAATTGGACTTGTAACGTTACCTAGTTGGGTCACCAGATGTCTGCAAGAAAGCCACCAGGAGCACCAAGGACACTGCAGTAAAGACAAGACAGCAAAACCTTTCATTTCTGGAAAACAGCAAAGACAGAAGTCTAGTTCCCAACACGGACTTGAGTTTTCAGAAGAGAGGTGGGACAGACCAGATGAGGGTATCCCAAATCAAGATTTGCAGCCAGGGGTGACTTGAAAAGAGTTTACTTGCAAGGTGGAGATCTGAAGCTGAAAACGGGGTCCTGGGAATTGTTAATATAAAAGAGAAAGCCAGTTTGATCTAAAGATTCAGGCGCCAAGTTGGAAACCAGGAAACAGTGAGTTGTAGTCCTTGCCTTAGATATGAAAGCCGGCGGGATGACTCTGGGCCAATTGCCAGGAGACTGGAAGTTCTAGTCCTGCCTTAAGCAGGGAAATTGACGGGGTGACTTTAGGACAATCACCAGGAGACTGGGAGTTCTAGTCCTGCGTTAGGCATGAAAGCTGGCTGGATGATTTTGGGCCAATTGCCAGGAGATGGGGAGTTCTAGTATCGCATTAGGCATGGAAGCCGACAGGATGACGTTGGACCAATCGCCAGGAGACAGTGAGTTCTAGCCCTACCTTAAACAGGAAAGTTGACTGGGTGACTTTAGGACAATTACCAGGAGGCTGGGAGTTCTAGTCTTGGCTTAGACCAACTGAATGACTCTGGGGCAATTGCCAGGAGATGGGGAGTTCTAGTCCTGCAACAGCCACGAAAGCCAGCTGGGTGACTTTGACCCAATCCCTCCTTCTCAGCCCAACCAACCTCACAGGGTTGTTGTTGTTGCAGGGGGAAAAACAGGAGAAGGAAGGTAGATACGTTCACCTCCTCGGTTGGTTTACAAAATCATAAGAAAGGCACTCTAAAAACAAACCAACCGATCAAAATATATATATAAAAATAAAGATACACAAAGCGGAATAGTGTTTTCCAGGCTGCGTGAGAGACCCCAATCGTCTAATCCAGCCTCGCAACCTGAACCCCCACTTGTTTTAAGCTTTTGCTCCATTTTGGGGTGGGGTTTCACTCCCTTTGAACCCTCCCAAGCTCTCCCCAACCCCCAAAGTGTTGGACAGCTGTACCTGTCTTGTAGCTGGTCGAGAAAAAAGCCTCATTTTTCCCCCCCTGGGAAGGAAGAACAGCCTCTGGTTTGAACAGTTGTGTGAACGTCGTCCCAGATTGTGCCTGGTCTGGCCTCAGCTACGCCCGGCTGTTAAAGCAGATATATATATATATTTTTTTCCAAGGGAAGGAATTTCTCTTCTCCCCAGCGAGCCAGAGACAAACTGGAGGAGAGGAAGCAAAAAACAAAGTGGGGTGGAATTAGGTTTTTCACGACAACCGACTGGTTTAAATATCTGTTTTTTAACTCCTGAGTTTGGTCAACTCTACTCGCTGCAGCGTGGAAATTTGGGGAGTGGGTTAAACGCACCCTAAAGGGATGGCTGCAGAAATTTGTGGGAGGGGGGAAAAGAGAAAGGGTTCGGGGGTTAAAACCTGGGGTTGGAACTCTGAGTTTTTGGGGGCTGTTTGGTGCCTTGGTAGCCCAGGAATTGGGTGGCATTCACACACGCAAAGTCAACTCCCTTGGAAATGCAGCTGTGGAGGCCTTTCTGCTTCAGTGTCTCGCTTGCCTGTTCCTCCTTCTGCACCGAAGTTTTAAGGATTCGGGGCTGGGTGCCAGACACAGAGACCGCCCCGTGCCGTTTCTTGGCTGGCGGGGGGGGGGGGGGGGGATTGGAAAAGCTGCCAAATTTGGCTGCCTGGAAAGCAACGGAGAGGGGTATTAACTCTCACAGGGCTGGACGGATATGTGAAAAGCTCAAGCAGGAGATCGCTCGGGCGGTGAGGTGACCCAAGTCAGCTTGTGGGGAAATCACTTGTGGGTTTGAAACCGGCATCTCATTCCCAAAAATGTCCCTTTTCTTGAAATAGCCCTGAAAAAGCTCTGAATTTAAAAATCTCCTTCCTTCAAGCACTGATGATGTTACCTAGTTGGGTAATAAGATGTCTGCAAGGAACCAATCCAAGGAACCCACAGTCTTCTTCCTCCTCTTCTTTTCCTTTCTTTTTCTTTTTTCTTCTTCTTTCTCTTCTTCCTCCTCCTCCTTCTTCTTTTCTTCTTTCTTTCTTTTCTTTCTTTCTTTTCCTCCTCCTCCTTTTTCTTTTTCTCTTTCTTTTTTCTTCTTTTTCTTCTTCCTCCTTCTTTCTTTTTCTTTCTTTCTTCTCCTCCTTCTCCTCTTTTTTCTTTTTCTCTTTCTTTTTTCTTCTTCTTTTTCTTCTTCCTCCTTTCTTTTCTTTCTTTCTTTTCTTTTTTTTCTTCTCCTCCTTTTTCTTTTTCTCTTTTCTCTTCTTTTTCTTCTTTCTCCTTTCTTCTTTTCTTTCTTTTTCTTTCTTTCTTCTCCTCCTTCTCCTCTTTTTTCTTTTTCTCTTTCTTTTTTCTTCTTCTTTTTCTTCTTCTTTCTTTTCTTTCTTTCTTTCTTTTCTTTTTTTTCTTCTCCTCCTCCTTTTTCTTTTTCTCTTTTTTCTTCTTTTTCTTCTTTCTCCTTTCTTCTTTTCTTTCTTTTTCTTTCTTTCTTCTCCTCCTTCTCCTCTTTTTTCTTTTTCTCTTTCTTTTTTCTTCTTCTTTTTCTTCTTCTTTCTTTTCTTTCTTTCTTTTCTTTTCTTCTCCTCCTCCTCCTTTTTCTTTTTCTCTTTTTTCTTCTTTTTCTTCTTCCTCCTTCTTTCTTTTTCTTTCTTTCTTCTCCTCCTTCTCCTCTTTTTTCTTTTTCTCTTTCTTTTTTCTTCTTCTTTTTCTTCTTCCTCCTTTCTTTCTTTCTTTCTTTCTTTCTTTCTTTTCTTTCTTTTTTTCTTCTCCTCCTTTTTCTTTTTCTCTTTTTTCTTCTTTTTCTTCTTTCTCCTTTTCTTTCTTTTTCTTTCTTTCTTCTCCTCCTTCTCCTCTTTATTCTTTTTCTCTTTCTTTTTCTTCTTCTTCCTTTCTTCTTCTTTTCCTTTTTTTCTTTCTTTCTTTCTACTCCTCCTCCTCTTTCTTCTTTCTTCTTCCTCTTCCTCCTCCTAAAATTCCCCAATCAGCATTCTGGGAGTTGAAGTCCACCCATCTTAAGGCATGCCGGCTGGGGAATTCTGGGAGTTAAGAATTCTTTTAAGAAGCGATGCCCACAAGTTGAAGACTTCCCCACCTTCCTATTTTCCTTCTTCCTGGTCTTTCCCTGGAAATATTAACACACACAAAAATATCCCATGTCCAATACACCTTCTTCCTCCTGTGTTCCCTGTGAGGTGGGCTGGGATGAGAGAGAGAGAGAGAGTGATTGGCTGAAGGTCAAGTGAGGAAGGTAGAACTAGAACTCACCACCTCCTGGTGACTGGCCCAAAGTTACCCCGCTGGCTTTCGTTGCTAAAGCAGAACTAGAACTCCCTGTCTCCTGGTGATTGTCCAAAAGTAACCGAGCTTGCTTTTGTGGCTAAGGCAAAACTAGAACTCCCTGTGTCCTGGTGATTGACCCAAATTTGGCTTTCGTTGCTAAAGCAGAACTAGAACTCCTCGTGTCCTGATTTCCAGCCTGGTGGCCTTAACCACTCGGCCAGACCGCCTACCTTCAACCTTTTGTACCTTCCTTTCTTCCCACACAGCGCTTTGCTTCTATCCCACGCTATGTGGAAACCCTGGTGGTGGCCGACGAAGAAATGATGCGCTTTCACGGCGCAGGGCTCAAACCCTACCTGCTCACCATCATGGCGGCGGCTGCCAAGTTCTTCCGCCATCCAAGCATCAGGAACCCCGTCAGTTTGGTGGTGACCAGGCTGGTGGTGATCGGAGAAGCCGAGGACGGGCTGAAGGTCACCTCCAACGCGGCCGAGACCCTCCGCAATTTTTGCACCTGGCAGAAAGGGCTGAACAGGGCCAGCGACAAAGACCCCGAGCATTTCGACACGGCCATTCTCTTCACCAGACAGGTGAGAAGCGACACACCTGTCCCATCTCGCAGGCATCGGAGTTGGCTCAAAGAGGCTTTGTTGAGGCCCGGCAGAAACCTGGGCGGGGGGAGAGGGGTCTTCAAGAGCATCTCATGTGCGCTTTCACAAAATGGAGAATGCAGGAATGGCAAAAGGTTGATTTCCTAGAAGAAAAATGGAACAGAAACTGAAGTTCCTTCTAGGATGGAATTTCTCCATCTTGGGAGAATTTTCAGACAGGTGGACTTCAACTCCCAGCATGCCTCTGGGGAATCCTGGGAGTTGAATTCCACTCACTTTAAAGCATTTTTCTGGGGAATTCTGGGAGTTGAAGTCCACCCACCTTAAATCATTTTTCTGGGGAATTCTGGGAGTTGAAGTCCACCCACCTTAAATCATTTTTCTGGGGAATTCTGGGAGTTGAAGTCCACTCACCTTAAATCATTTTTCTGGGGAATTCTGGGAGTTGAATTCCACTCACTTTAAAGCATTTTTCTGGGGAATTCTGGGAGTTGAAGTCCACCCACCTTAAATCATTTTTCTGGGGAATTCTGGGAGTTGAAGTCCACCCACCTTAAATCATTTTTCTGGGGAATTCTGGGAGTTGAAGTCCACTCACCTTAAATCATTTTTCTGGGGAATTCTGGGAGTTGAAGTCCACTCACTTTAAAGCATTTTTCTGGGGAATTCTGGGAGTTGAAGTCCACCCACCTTAAATCATTTTTCTGGGGAATTCTGGGAGTTGAATTCCACTCACTTTAAAGCATTTTTCTGGGGAATTCTGGGAGTTGAAGTCCACCCACCTTAAATCATTTTTCTGGGGAATTCTAGGAGTTGAAGTCCACTCACCTTAAATCATTTTTCTGGGGAATTCTGGGAGTTGAATTCCACTCACTTTAAAGCATTTTTCTGGGCAATTCTGGGAGTTGTCGTCCATGCATCTTAAAGCATGCTGGCTGGGGAATTCTGGGAGTTGAAAACCTTGATGCACATCCATCTTCAAGTTTCCAAGGCTGAGAAACACCACTCTAGAACCTTCCTGACCAACTTAAATTGCTTTCATAAAAGCAGGGTCTTCCAAACTCTTGAAATGGCACCTCTTTGCCATTTCAATCCCCTAAAATTCCTGCAATTACAGATTCTTCCAATTCAGCACTGGACATAGAAGTGATACTGCTGGGCTTTGAGACAAGGTCAGCTTCCAGATCAATTTGTGGTTTTTTAAAATGAAAAACAGGTTTCTTGCGTACCTGTCGACGGCACAAATGTTAGGAACTGAAGCCTCATCAGTGGAGCGAAGGGACAACCGTCTTCACAATGCAATGTTTCTCTCTTTGCCGGCAGGATATCTGTGGACGCTCCAACTGTGGTACTCTGGGCATGGCAGATGTGGGCACCGTGTGTGATCCGGCCCGCAGTTGTTCCATAGTCGAGGATGATGGGCTCCAGTCAGCTTTCACGGCGGCCCACGAATTGGGTAAGTGGGGTGAGATCGACAGATACCCCTAATCTGGGTAAACGGCTTAACTCCAGCCAAATCAAACTGGGCTTTTATTGAACAGTTCTCCAGCTTAAAATAAATCAAGGCAACCTCCTAGAATTAAGGAGAAATTTCCTCATAATGAGGATAATTAACCAGTGGAACTTCCTGCCTCCAGAAGTTAAGGGTGCTCCAACACTGGACTAGAACAGATGACCTCCAAGGTCCCTTCGGACTCTGAGAAACTTCAGCAAGATTTATTGTCAGAGAAAACGCCTATCAGATCACCACAGCTATAGATGGGGCTGAGAGCATCATTGCTTTCCTCTTTGTCAGGGTTCACTAAGGATCACCGTGAGAGAATTTTTTAGCGTCCTTATCAGACTGAAATTCTCTCAGTGGTGTTAAAGCAAGGTGGAAAAACAAGATCAGTTTGCTTTGCTGGGAGAGGAAGAGAATGAAAAAGAGGGAGAGAAAAGGGAGAAGGAGAGAGAGAAAGAGGAGACAGAGAGAAAGAGAAGGGGGAGGAAGATAGAGAAAGAGAGATAGAGAGGAGGAGAGAAAGATAGAAGGGAAGGAGGGGAGAGAGAGAAAGTGGAGAGAAAGAGAGAAATAGAATAAGGAGAAGGAAAAAGAGAGAGAGAAGGAGGGAGAGAGAGAGGAGCGAAAGAGAGAGAAAGAGAATGATAAGGAGAAAGAGAAGGAGAGGGAAGCGGGGGGAGAGGGGGAGCTAAAATCTGCTAAAATCAACACTTGGATAAATCATTCAAATATTTCCACAAACTTTGTTTCTGCTCAGTAAATCTTAGTCCAGTGTATATCCAATATATTTACAATAATTCTTTGGTTCCTGGGTTTATTTGCTTGCAATCTTTGCCCATCCTTTCAAAAGACCTCGAGGGGGACTAGAAACTTGAGTTGAGGGATGGAAAAGAAAAAAAAAAAGAGCTGACTTTTGACATCCTAAGCCTCCCATGAGCGAACTAACGTAAACTATGGGCGCGTCGCCCTGGTGGCCACAGGAGAAGCTATGGAAGGAGCGCAATCAAAATAATCCTTCTCGACTCGCAGGTCACGTCTTCAACATGTTGCACGACGACGACAAACACTGCAAGGAGCTGAATCGTCACAGCAATACCCGCCACATGATGGCCTCTGTCATGTCTCCGGTCAATCCTGACGAGATGTGGTCCCCGTGTAGCGGCCGCTTCATTACCGATTTCTTGGACAACGGCCACGGTATGATTTGGTCTCTCTTCTCGTCCATATCTCACTCCTTCTTGGCCAACCGTTCTTCTTAACTGCCTCTTCCTTTGTAGTAGACTAATTCTGATACTCGCTCTTTGCTACGAAACTATGTGGTCGGGCTTAGTTTTGGGGGAGGAAAATAAGGTGTGTGGGGGAATTCTGCCTCTGCTTACTAGCATCCATCGATAGTCATCTGGCTAATGTCCTGTCAGTGTGTGAGAGAGTGGAGGGCTGTTTGGAAACTGAAAGAATATTTGCTGTGTGAGGAAGGAGACAGCCAGGAGCCTGGGCGTGGCTTAGCTCAACTGTTCTGGACTAAAGCTGCTTGGTGTTGTGAAACTAAAACTGAAACTCCTCTGCTTGTGTTTTGGATTTGGAAGAGATTTCTTTCCAGGTGGGGAGGGGGAGTAGAACTCCTTCGCATCAGAGCGTGTTAATAATAATAATAAAAATAATATAGGAAATAGGAATGCTCTGATGGTCATTTTGAAAAAAATCCTTTCTTAGTGAGCAGCTAGAAGCCAAGAGGAACATAAATGCCCAATTTCAAGTTTGTAGGCTTTACGGTTCTAGAGATTTTGAGATGTGTATTATAGTATTTCCTATATTATTATTATTATTAACACGCTCTGATGCTAAGGAGTTCTACTCCCCCTCCCCACCTGAAAAGAAATCTCTTCCCAATGCAAAACACAAGCAGAGGGGTTTCAATTTCACAGCACCAAGCAGCTTTAGTACAGAATAGTTGAGCTAAGCCACGCCCAAGGCTCCTTGCTGTCCCCTTCTTGCTCACAGCAAATGCTGTTTCAGTTTCCAAACAGCCCCTCACCTCTCTCACACACTGACAGGGACGCTAGACAGATGAATAGCGATGGATGCTGGTAGGCAGAGGCAGAATTTTTTCCCCTTATTTTCCTCCCCCAAAACTAAGCCCCACCACAAAGTTTCATAGCAAAGCACGGGTAATCCAGCTCATATTTGATACGCCAACCTCTAAAAACTCGCTATTTTTTTTTTTTCCTTCCTCTCCGTTCAGGTTCCTGCCTCTTGGACAAGCCCCACGAGCCCCTAAAGCTGCCCGCCGTCTTTCCTGGCAACAATTACAATGTGGACCAGCAATGCCAGCTCAGCTTCGGCACCGAATCCCGCCACTGTCCCAACATGCATCCTCCCTGCTCCTCCCTCTGGTGCACCGGCCAGATCAACGGGCAGTTCATGTGCCAGACCAAATATTTCCCTTGGGCGGACGGGACGCCCTGTGGCGAAGGGAAGAGTTGCATGAGCGGCCAATGCATCAGCCACACGCAGCTGAAGGCCTACAATGTAAGTTTGCATGTAAGAGTGGAAAAAACCCTACAAGGTTGTTCTTGAATTACAAGCAGCAGCCAAATTGAGTGCGCCATTCCATTCTATCCTGTATTCTTTTCCGTTTTCTATTCTTTTCTGTTCTGTTCTGTTCTCTACTCTAATTTTATTCTGTATTCTATTCTATTTCTATCTTCTATTCTATTCTATGTTCTATTATATATTGTATTCTATTCTATTTCTATCCTCTATATTCTCTTCTTTTCTCTTCTAATTCTATCATTCTATTCCATTCTTTTATTTCTACATTCTCTGTTCTATTGTACTCTATTCTATTCTAATTTCTATCCTCTATATTCTCTTTTTTCTCTTCTCTTCTAGTTATCCTATCCTATCATTCTGTTCTGTTCTATTCTATTCTCTTTTATTTCTACATTCCCTATTTTATTCTATTCTATTCTAATTTCTATCCTCTATATTCTCTTCTCTTTTCTCCTCTAATTCTCCTATCCTGTTCTATTCTTATTCTATTATTCCATTCTTTTATTCTATTCTATTTCTATCCTCTATATTCTTTCCTCTTCTCTTCTAGTTATCCTATCCTATCATTTTGTTCTATTCCATTCTATTCTCTATTCTGTTCTATTCTATTCTTTATTCCAATATTCTATTCTATTCTATTTTATTCTATTCTATTCTAATTTCTATCCTCTATATTCTCTTTTTTCTCTTCTCTTCGAGTTATCCTATCCTATCATTTTGCTCTATTCTATTCTCTATTCTGTTCTATTCTATTCTTTATTCCAATATTCTATTCTATTCTATTCTATTCTATTCTATTCTATTCTATTCTATTCTATTCTATTCTAATTTCTATCCTCTACATTCTCTTATTTATTCTGTATTCTATTCTCTATCCTCTATTCTATTCTACCTGTATCTCCCCTCTGCGATTTTGATCTAGAATACAGGATCCGAGATTGTTGGGTTGTTGTTTTTTTTTATTCTCTTCTACATTTTGCACCGTTCTCTTCACTCCTTGCAGATTCCCACCAATGGAGGTTGGGGCCCCTGGGGGCCATGGGGCGACTGTTCCCGCAGTTGTGGCGGTGGGGTTCAGTACTCGACCCGCGAATGCAACAAACCGATTCCCCGAAACGGCGGCAAATACTGCGAGGGGAAGCGGACTCAATTCCGTTCTTGCAATGTGCAGGACTGCCCAGATGGAAACGGTAAGCTCAGATATTATCTATCTATCTATATCTCTATATCTATCTCTGCAAACTATCCTAAAAATACGAGTCCCAGGTGTAGCTATAAAAGAAGAGACAGACATCATGATCTCCAGAAGTTAAACTATATGATCCACTTAGCTTTCGTTAGCCTTTGCTATCATAGAGTGTAAAACTACCACTGAATTGATCAATGATGCATATAAGCGAGTATCTCTTCAATGGTAGTTTTACACTCTGACAATGTTGGCAGAGGCTAATGAAAGCTAAGTGGATCATATAGTTTAACTTCTGGAGATCGTGATGCCTGTCTCTTCTTTTATATCTATATCTATACAGCTGTCTACTGTATCTACTTCTATATCTCTACCATCTCTCTATATATCATCTATCTATCTAAGCTATCTATATCTACTGTATATATAACTATATCTATCTGTATATCTCTATTATCTCTATATCATCTATCTAACCTATCTACTGTATATCTATATATCTGTATCTATATATCTATCTTAATCTATTATATCTATATCTATATATTGCCTCCACATCTATTATATATACCTCTATCTATCTATCTATCTATCTATCATCTACCTATCTCTATTTATATCTATCATCTCTATCATCGACCTACCTACCTACTTCTCTATTTATATCTATCATCTATCTCTCTCTCCTATCTATCATCGACCTACCTACCTACCTATTTATATCTATCATCTCTCTCTCCTCTCTCTTCTATCTATCTATCTATCTATCTATCTATCTATCTATCTATCTATCATCTACCTATCTCTATTTATATCTATCATCTCTATCATCGACCTACCTACCTACTTCTCTATTTATATCTATCATCTCTCTCTCCTCTCTCTTCTATCTATCTATCTATCTATCTATCTATCTATCTCTATCATTCTCTCATCTATCTATCTATCTGTCTATCTAATCTATCTATCTATCTATCTATCTATCTATCTATCTATCTATCTATCTATCTATCTAATCTCTATCATTCTCTCATCTATCTATCTATCTATCTGTCTATCTAATCTATCTATCTATCTATCTATCTATCTATCTATCTATCTATCTATCATCTACCTATCTCTATTTATATCTATCATCTCTATCATCGACCTACCTACCTACTTCTCTATTTATATCTATCATCTATCTCTCTCTCCTATCTATCATCGACCTACCTACCTACCTATTTATATCTATCATCTCTCTCTCCTCTCTCTTCTATCTATCTATCTATCTATCTATCTATCTATCTATCTATCTATCTATCTATCTATCTATCATCTTGCCATTTTCCCAGTTTTATTTGCAGGCAAGGTGCTTTATTTCACCCCCCCAAAAAACCCAGATCTCTCAAAGATCTTTGATCCACCTTCGCAGGTTTTAGTTTTGGTTTTGGATGGGCGCAACAGCGCCTCATTCAAAAAAATGTGAACAATGGGAGGATGTGAGCCAGGGAAAACAATTTCGAAGCACAAAGGGTCAGCGGAAGGGAGGGTCTCGCTTTCCCGATTTATGACCCGCTATGAATGTGAGACCGGAGCCAAAATATGCTCTGGCAACAGATGTTTGCTCCAAGCTGGGAGGAATTTCAGAGCGAGATTCCAGAACGAATCATGCTTGGGTCGCCAGAGTGAGAAAGAAAAAAAATGTATACTACAGTGGTTAGTAATCTACAACCTGGAGGGGAAGTTTGTTTAGTGAGCGTTTGAAGTTACAACTTTGACTTAGGACCATTTTTCACACTTACGACCGTTGCAGCATCCTCGTGGTGGCGTGATCAAAATTCAGACGCTTGGCTCTTATTTACGACAGTTGCAGTTGTCACATAACACTTAACAACCATGTCGCTAACTCCACAATGGCGGTAACTCCCTTAACAATTGTGGCAAGGAAGGTGGTGAAATTTCTATGCCTGTTTTAGAGCTGCCACGAATAGAAGGGGGGGGGGAAGGAAAGAAATTTGAAAGACCAGGGCAGCAGTTTGGAAATGAAAGTGCATTCCAGGCTTATCCTGCAAAGATTGTAACAAAGCTACCGGAATTTCTGTCCCGCAAATCTCTAATTGGAGAACATGATTGATGACTCTTGGCTATGAATGTGTTTCGCTGGAGAATATAAATTAGGATGTACCCAAAGGGGTGGGGGGAATCAGGGTCAAGGGTAACAGTGAATTACGTGCCTCAGAACCAGCTTCATACAGGTCATGCCGACATGTTTGCTAAAGCCTTTGAAGTTTTTGAAGCTTGGCTCGAGGATCATGATTTAATTAGGGCAACTGCTGAAATCCTGAAAAATGGTAGCCCTCGGCCTACGAGCAGGGACTTTTTTTACTCGTTTTTCCCTTCCCAAAATTGATTCGAGGGTTCTATTTTTTTAAAATTTTCCTCCAGCTCTGACCTTCCGTGAGCAACAGTGTGCCGTATACAACCACCGAATGGACATGTTCAAAGATTATCCATCGCCCATGGACTGGGTGCCACGTTACAGCGGCGTGGCCAAGCGTGACCAATGCAAGCTGACTTGCCAATCCCATGCCTTGGGCTACTATTACGTGCTGGAGCCAAGGGTAAGTTTGAAGCTAGCAAACTGGGAACTTCACCCCACCATTTGGTGGGAGTATCTTCCTCCAGATGCGCTCCGGCGGTCGCCAATTTCACATTCCGTGGCCACAATCACCTGGAAAGTCGCAGATCGCGGGAACATGACTAAAACGGGATTCTTCCTTGGTTCTAGGTGGCTGATGGGACACCCTGCACGCCGGACTCTACCTCGGTCTGTGTCCAGGGACGCTGTGTCCACGCTGGCTGCGACCGCGTCATCGGGTCCAAGAAGAAGTTTGACAAATGCATGGTGTGCGGTGGAGACAATTCGAGATGCACAAAAATCTATCGCTCTTTCACCAAGCCTCAGTAAGTGGCCTTTGGGCTTATGTTGAAAAGAGGGTTTAAAAAGAGATCAGAGAACCGTTGGTCTGAAATGGTGTAGGGTTTACTGCTTAAGCAGGGGGTTGGACTAGAAGCCCTCTAAGGTCCCTTCCAACGATGTTATTCTGCTATTTTTTCCTTCCTTCCTTTCTTCTTTCCCTCCCTCCCTCCCTCTCAAGTTTTTAAGAAAAGATTGGACAGCCATTTGTCTGAAATGATGTAGGATTTCTGGTTTGAGCAAGGGGTTGGACTAGAAGACCTCTGAAGTCCCTTCCAACTCTATAATTCTATAATATTCTGATATTAATAATTGGAATAATTCCAATTATTCTGATATTCTTTTTCCCTTCCCTCCCTGCCTTCCCTGGAGGTTTGCATCATTCCACTCTTACCATTTTTTTTTAGCAACATAGCGTGCTGAAACACCAGTTCAGAATCAGAATAGAGCTGGAAGGAACCTTGGAAGTCATCTAGTCCAGCCCCCTGCTTAAGCAGGAAAACCTATACTATCTCAGACAAGCACCTCTCCAGTTTCTTCTTTAAAACCTCCAGTGATGAAGCACCCACAACTTCTGGGGGAAAGCTGTTCCACGGGTTAATCGTTCTCCCCCTTAGGGAATTACTCCTTCATTCCAGATGGCTCCTCTCCTTGATTAGTCTCCATCCATTGTTTCTTATCCTGCAATTCAGTGCTTTGGAGAATAATTTGACCCCCTTTTTCTTCTTCTTCGTGGCAGCCTCCCAAATCCTCAAATCCAAACGCAGTCCACGTTTCCCACTCTTTCGGCCCAAGCTTCATCATCCAAGCGTGCTTCCCTGAGAGGATTAATCAAGTTTAAAAGCGAATTGTTAGGCCCATGCTGAAACATCTGGCTTTTCCAGCGGTAACACGCTCAGATATCCTGTGATTTTAAAGCCTCATTTCTCTTTGGTTTCCATATTACATCCCCCCCCCCGCCCAAAAAAAAAACCCCAATTCTCTTACAAATTGTAAATTATGAGTCACCTTCTCCTATCCTTGTGAGGTTTTTTTTGTCAGAGAGCTAGTCTGCCCCGCTGCCAAGCTAACCACTCCTTCTGTATACTGATTTTTATAAAACTCGATGCCACGTGTACAAGGAGTTTGTACTGTTATAAACTTGCTTCGAAGCGTTAGCGACACCAGAATATCTGGGCACGTTGAAGGGTTGATGGTCCTCCTGAGATTTAAGAGGGAGACGTGAGTTCGATACGCTAAAGAGAGTCTACAGCGGTTAAATCTTGACTCTTTTTCAACCCGCTTTTAATTTTGCAATTATTGTTGGCTCTTGTTCTGTGATACCCAGCTAAAAGTCCTCTAGAATTGAGGCAGGGTACAAATAGGGGAAAATAAACAGATTTTAAAAAAAGGAAACTTGATGCTTTTATTTATTGATTTATTTCAAATTTCTGCACCGCCCATCAAGCTAAGTTTAGGTTAGAACCAGGAGGGCTTATTTAAAGACAGGGGGAAGTTGTTGGCTTAGAAACTAGGAGGCTGGGAGTTCTAGTCCTGCCTTAGACACGAAAGCTGGTTGGAGGACTTTGGGCCAATCACTAGGAGACTGGGAGTTCTAGTCCCACTTTAGAAAGCTGGCTGGCTGACTTTGGGCCAATCACCAGTGTTGGTGAGTTCTAGTCCTGCCATAGGCAGGAAAGTCAATTGGGTGACTTTGGGCCAATCACCAGGAGACTGTGAGTTCCAGTCCTGCCTTAGGCACAAAAGGCAGCTGGGTGACTCTGGTGGACCAATCACCAGGAGAGAGTGAGTTCTAGTCCCGCCTTAGTCAGGGAAAGCCAATTGGGTGATTTGGGGCCAATCACCAGGAGAGGGTGAGTTCTAGTCCCGTGTTCGGCATGAAAGCCTTTGAACCAGTTCCTCTTTTGCAGCTCGACTCACCTCGCAGGGCTGTTGTTCAGGGGGAAATAGGAGGAGGAAGGGATATATAAGGATGTCCACCATCTTGAGCAACTTCTAAAGCAATAAACATCCATCCTTTTCCAGATCAGCCTTTCACCTTCCCGCCTCCTTCTTTCTCCACCCTGCAGGTACGGCTACAACAACGTGGTCACCATCCCTGCCGGAGCCACCAGCATTCTGATCCGGCAGATTAGCAGCTCGGCCACGTCCAGCGACGGCATCTACTTGGCCCTCCGCCGGCAGGACGGCTCCTACGCCTTGAATGGCAACTACATCCTGATCCCCTCCGAACAGGATGTTCACCTTCGGGGCGGTGTCACTTTGCGCTACACGGGGGCCACCAAACCCATGGAGATGATCACCGGCCCGGGACCACTGAAAGAGCCACTCACCGTGCAAGCTTTGGTGGTGTCCGATCAGAAGACCCCTCGTCTTAAATACACCTTCTTCGTCCCCAAGCCCACGAAACGCCTCTCCAACCAGTGGCTGAAACAGAAAGCCCGGATTTTGGAGGTGCTACAAAGCCGGCGAGGACGCAAATAGGGCCTCTCGACACGAGGATGTGGGGCAACCGGGCCCAAAATTTGGCAAAAGGCTTGGAATTGGGAGGGGGGGTCTTTTTTGTTTCTCGGCTCGCCATGGACAACGGACTTGGACGTTAAGTGAAGCAGGAGCCAGATCTGGGACCAGGGAAGAGGGGAGGAAAGGCAACCAAGCGGGCAGCAATGGCCACAGCAGGGATAAATTTAGCACTGGTTTGTTAGGTTGAATGAATTCCCCCTGGGAAGATTTAAGGGGAGAAAGAATGTGGAAGGAACGAGCGGAAAAGACGGACGAGAAAAAAACTACAAAAGCCCCAAAGGAGGAAAATAAAGGCCTCGTTGGGACAAAAACATGGAGAAGCCGAAAACAATTGGCAAAGCGGGAGCCGAGCTCTGTTGGTGGCTCAATTCTGTACGACGCCTGGACTTTTGGATGGTTCATGTCTGGCCGTTACCTGTAGTATATTTATTATTTCATCTATTTATTTTGTCCTTTGGGGGAAGCAGAGAGGAGCCGGGGAAGGGAGGGAGGGGGAAGAGGCCACACACCCTTTTGGTAATCAAGCAGGTGCCATCATTTCGCTCGGTAGCCCTTGACTTACGACCACAATCTGCGCGCCTAAGCAACGTTCAACGGATTTTACGTCCAATTTTATGGTCAGGGTGTGTACGTATGGTTTTAAAGCAGATCCCTGCAGTCCTTAAGCGAATCGGGCAGCCATTAAAATGAATCCAGCTCCCCGCATGGAATTTTCTTGGTTTTGACGGTCGAAAAATGGCATCCACGTGATTTCTCCCTGGATGTCACAAACCGTCGTAAACACATACCGGTTGTTGAAAGTGCCCAAATTTTGATCGTGGGGGGTGCTGCGACACTCATTAAGTGTGCGAGGACAGAGTATAACTCACCTGTCTTTTTCTTCAGTGATGTTAGAACTTGGATCTGTTGTTAAACGAACGGTCGTAGGTTGAGGATTATCTGTATTGTAGGCCCACCTGTTTCTTGGGACGGCCAGGAAAGACGTGTCCATCTACTGTGTCTACCTCATTCTTAGAGAGCTTCCTCCTCCTCCTCTGCTAATGTCTTCTCCGGCTTCCAAGACTGTTCTTCTCTCTTTGGTTGGTGGGAACCCATCTCTTCAAGGTCCATCTAACTTCTCTTTGGCATCAGAGAAATTGCAGAGTAGGACAACCCAACCCAGCCCACCCCGCCAAGAAGCAAGGGTTTCAATCACACCAAGGAAAGTCCTTCAACCCTACCATGCTTTCAGATCTGGTATCTCAACCCTTGAACTTCAAGTCATCCGACTTCCAAGACTTCGCCTCCCAGAATTCCCCCGGCCAACCAGTGTCCTCTTCTGGGTCTCATAACCAGCTGGGCCTGGTTGACTTGGGAGTGAATGCAGGAGCGCCATCCTGGGTCTATTTTGTTGACGTTCCTCCAGGGGAACTTTTGGGAGTTTGAAGTCCATCCTTTTTTTTCAAGACTTGGTCAAGGTTGAGGAACGTGGCTCCAGAAGCTACGGGTGAGATCCATGCGAAGGGTTGGGCCTTGAAGGACCTCTGAATTGTGGAGGAGCAAAGCAATGAAACATCTGGAGAAGGTGACCTAGAATGGAGTAATTAGCTTTGCAGGCCAGTGTCCTTTGCTCACATTAGAATAGGAGGAGGTGGAATGGGAATTTTGGGAGCTGAAGTCCACACATCAGCTTTGGCAGCTAACCCTGTCCTAGGGTTGTCTACCTACTTCTCACCTCCTTCTCCAGGAGATTGTCCTACCTAAGTGTCCCCCTAAACTTCTCCCTACGCGCCTCATAACACCTTTCCAAGTTTCTTCTCTTTTGCTAACCACTCTTCAGCTTGACTTGATCTTCTCATGAGGGCTCCCTACCCGGGATCTCCCCCAAATTTCCCCCTGGAGGGGTGCATCTATTTAAACCCTCTGTAGAACCAGAGGGGAGCCCCTTCAACGCAATGCAACCCTACCCCAGTTTCTCCTGCGACCAAAGGGATCGCTGACCCTCAAGTTAATTTAATTAAGTTATAATTTAACGGGCAGCAGCCCAAGTGCCTCGAGGCGAGTCCCCCGGGGCCAGGAGGCAGGGCCTGGGTACCCATTGGAGTTAATAAGCATTATGTTAATATTATTAATTATGGTTTATTAATGGTTTGTTTTCTGAAAATCAATAAAAAAAAGCTGTTTTATTTATTTAAGGCTGTTTATACAGTTGGTCCGGATGCTTGCATGGTTCTTTATGGGGAATGAAACCCAGGTTGAGGCAGGAGAGGGCGGAAAAGTCAGCCGGTCTGCTGGCTGGGGAATTCTGGGAGTTTGAAGTTCACACACCTTAAAGCCGTCTTGCTGAGGAATTCTGGGAGTTGTAGTCCACCCGCTTTCAAGCATGCTAGCTGGGGAATTCTGGGAGTTGAAGTCCACCCATCTTTACAAAGGCTGGTTGGGGGATCCTGGGAGTTGAAATCCACACACCCACCTTAAAGTAGGCTTGCTGGGGAATTCTGGGAGTTGTAGTCCACCCACCTTCAAGCACGCTGTCTAGGGAATTCTGGGGATTGAAGTCCACACAGCTTAAAACATGCCATTCAGGGAATTTGGAAATCCCCACCTATCTTAAAGAAGGCTGTCTAGGGAATTCTGGGGATTGAAGTCCACACAGCTTAAAACATGCCGTCCAGGGAATTTGGAAGTCCCCACCTATCTTAAAGAAGGCTGTCTAGGGAATTCTGGGGATTGAAGTCCTCCTTTCTGAAAGCTGTTGAAAAACACCGTGGCAGGGAAAGCCGAGGCCCACAAAAGAGGCGACAGCAGAATCCTACCGAGACGGGGAGCTTTGACCTTCTTCCACCACCTCCTGTCCTGCCCAATCTGGAATTTCGTTCTTTGGACATTCAAGGAGATCGGTTACAAAAACAGCTGTTGCCCAGGAAGGATGCTTGAGGGGGGGAAAAAGGGATTGATGGGATCAACAGCTGGCTGGCCTCTCCAGCAGGGCGAAGGGTGGAGGGGAAATCCACTGCCTTCTCCAGATCCTTCCTCAGTCCAAGCGGGTCAGCTGGCGTCCGCCATTTTGGCTTCTCCCACAATGCCGCAGCGGTGCCCCCCCCCATTGGAACACTCAATACTTTTTCAGCATACAAGTTTCATCCAAGTTTCTGAATAACTTATTTCTATCTATAGACAGTACATTACAAGTACAGAAATCATATGCTGCAAATTATTTTTTTGGGAATGTATTTGGAATAGGGAGAATGCATTTCCATCAAAATAATTTTTGCATAAAAAGGTGGGAAATCACCTTTTTTTTTTTTTTTTGCTCCATTCCTGATCCCGAGATCTTTTCAAGGCTGCGGAGTGAGGCCTGGGAAGGATCCAACAGAGGCATTCCTACGTTATCTAACTGCGGGAATCATGTTGATGCGAAATGGCCCCGTTCTGGCTTTTCCTGAATTCCTCTTCCCCAGGCAGAGATGCCAAAGATAAAGAGACGCAAAAAACAGAGGGGAAGGTATGTATTGTTCACCTCCCCACCCACTGAACGGCCGAACCCTGAGAAAACGCACCTGGATTTTTTTACCCCAGAGCAAAACATTCCCAAATTAAAGAGATTTCTCCCATCATCCAGATTGTCCCAAAGGTGTTTGTTGGTTTGAGTTGTGGTTCGCTGGTAGCAAGTGCAAATGGCGGAGGTCTCGGAAAGCGAGGACTCGGACGAGGGGCCTGCATGTGATGCAGGGATGGGGCCAAGACCATTGGAGAGTGGGGTGCTGACTACCAGAGTTTGAGGAGTCTAGCAGCGGTGACACAGAGGACCCCAAGGAGCCTGGGCTCAGTGTGAGTGCGCGTGCAGGGCTGCTTGAAGGAAAGAGCAGCTGAAGCACCATGGATGACTCAGGAATAAAGCTGGAAGGTGATGGTCCCTCCCTTAAGGGATAAAAGCCAGCCTTCGGGGTCGGCTTCTTTTGCAGGAAGCAAGGAAGTTCTTTGTGCCCAGAGTTCTCATCCTCCAGTTTGTTGCTTTGGATATTTATCTGCAATTAATCTTTTGTTCTTGGAGCCTTTCGCTACCTTGAAAGGGCTGGCTCTTAGCTGGGATCATTCCCTTAAGGGATAAAAGCCAGCCTTTGGGGTCGGCTTCTTGGCAGGAAGCAAGGAAGTTCTTCATGCCCAGAGTTCTCATTCTCCAGTTTGTTGCTTTGGATATTTATCTGCAATTAATCTTTTGTTCTTGGAGCCTTTCGCTACCTTGAAAGGGCTAGCTCTTAGCTGGGATCATTCCCTTAAGGGATAAAAGCCAGCCTTTGGGGTCGGCTTCTTTTGCAGGAAGCAAGGAAGTTCTTTGTGCCCAGAGTTCTCATCCTCCAGTTTGTTGCTTTGGATATTTATCTGCAATTAATCTTTTGTTCTTGGAGCCTTTCGCTACCTTGAAAGGGTTAGCTCTTAGCTGGGACCATTCCCTTAAGGGATAAAAGCCAGCCTTTGGGGTCGGCTTCTTTGCAGGAAGCAAGGAAGTTCTTTGTGCCCAGAGTTCTCATCCTCCAGTTTGTTGCTTTGGATATTTATCTGCAATTAATCTTTTGTTCTTGGAGCCTTTCGCTACCTTGAAAGGGCTGGCTCTTAGCTGGGATCATTCCCTTAAGGGATAAAAGCCAGCCTTCGGGGTCGGCTTCTTGGCAGGAAGCAAGGAAGTTCTTCATGCCCAGAGTTCTCATTCTCCAGTTTGTTGCTTTGGATATTTATCTGCAATTAATCTTTTGTTCTTGGAGCCTTTCGCTACCTTGAAAGGGTTAGCTCTTAGCTGGGACCATTCCCTTAAGGGATAAAAGCCAGCCTTTGGGGTCGGCTTCTTTGCAGGAAGCAAGGAAGTTCTTTGTGCCCAGAGTTCTCATCCTCCAGTTTGTTGCTTTGGATATTTATCTGCAATTAATCTTTTGTTCTTGGAGCCTTTCGCTACCTTGAAAGGGCTGGCTCTTAGCTGGGATCATTCCCTTAAGGGATAAAAGCCAGCCTTTGGGGTCGGCTTCTTTTGCAGGAAGCAAGGAAGTTCTTTATGCCCAGAGTTCTCATCCTCCAGTTTGTTGCTTTGGATATTTATCTGCAATTAATCTTTTGTTCTTGGAGCCTTTCGCTACCTTGAAAGGGCTGGCTCTTAGCTGGGACCATTCCCTTAAGGGATAAAAGCCAGCCTTTGGGGTCGGCTTCTTTGCAGGAAGCAAGGAAGTTCTTTATGCTCAGAGTTCTCATCCTCCAGTTTGTTGCTTTGGATATTTATCTGCATTTGTTCTTGGAGCCTTTCGCTACCTTGAAAGGGCTAGCTCTTAGCTGGGACCATTCCCTTAAGGGATAAAAGCCAGCCTTCGGGGTCGGCTTCTTTTGCAGGAAGCAAGGAAGTTCTTCATGCCCAGAGTTCTCATCCTCCAGTTTGTTGCTTTGGATATTTATCTGCAATTAATCTTGGCAGCCTTTCGCTACCTTGAAAGGGTTAGCTCTTAGCTGGGATCATTCCCTTAAGGGATAAAAGCCAGCCTTCGGGGTCGGCTTCTTTGCAGGAAGCAAGGAAGTTCTTCATGCCCAGAGTTCTCATCCTCCAGTTTGTTGCTTTGGATATTTATCTGCAATTAATCTTTTGTTCTTGGAGCCTTTCGCTACCTTGAAAGGGTTAGCTCTTAGCTGGGACCATTCCCTTAAGGGATAAAAGCCAGCCTTTGGGGTCGGCTTCTTTTGCAGGAAGCAAGGAAGTTCTTTATGCTCAGAGTTCTCATCCTCCAGTTTGTTGCTTTGGATATTTATCTGCAATTAATCTTTTGTTCTTGGAGCCTTTCGCTACCTTGAAAGGGCTAGCTCTTAGCTGGGATCATTCCCTTAAGGGATAAAAGCCAGCCTTCGGGGTCGGCTTCTTTGCAGGAAGCAAGGAAGTTCTTCATGCCCAGAGTTCTCATCCTCCAGTTTGTTGCTTTGGATATTTATCTGCAATTAATCTTTTGTTCTTGGAGCCTTTCGCTACCTTGAAAGGGTTAGCTCTTAGCTGGGACCATTCCCTTAAGGGATAAAAGCCAGCCTTTGGGGTCGGCTTCTTTTGCAGGAAGCAAGGAAGTTCTTCATGCCCAGAGTTCTCATCCTCCAGTTTGTTGCTTTGGATATTTATCTGCAATTAATCTTTTGTTCTTGGAGCCTTTCGCTACCTTGAAAGGGCTAGCTCTTAGCTGGGACCATTCCCTTAAGGGATAAAAGCCAGCCTTCGGGGTCGGCTTCTTTGCAGGAAGCAAGGAAGTTCTTCATGCCCAGAGTTCTCATCCTCCAGTTTGTTGCTTTGGATATTTATCTGCATTTGTTCTTGGAGCCTTTCGCTACCTTGAAAGGGCTAGCTCTTAGCTGGGATCATTCCCTTAAGGGATAAAAGCCAGCCTTCGAGGTCAGCTTCTTTGCAGGAAGCAAGGAAGTTCTTTATGTCCAGAGTTCTCATCCTCCAGTTTGTTGCTTTGGATATTTATCTGCATTTGTTCTTGGCAGCCTTTCGCTACCTTGAAAGGGCTAGCTCTTAGCTGGGACCGTTCCCTTAAGGGATAAAAGCCAGCCTTTGGGGTCGGCTTCTTTGCAGGAAGCAAGGAAGTTCTTCATGCCCAGAGTTCTCATTCTCCAGTTTGTTGCTTTGGATATTTATCTGCAATTAATCTTTTGTTCTTGGAGCCTTTCGCTACCTTGAAAGGGCTAGCTCTTAGCTGGGATCATTCCCTTAAGGGATAAAAGCCAGCCTTTGGGGTCGGCTTCTTTTGCAGGAAGCAAGGAAGTTCTTTGTGCCCAGAGTTCTCATCCTCCAGTTTGTTGCTTTGGATATTTATCTGCAATTAATCTTTTGTTCTTGGAGCCTTTCGCTACCTTGAAAGGGTTAGCTCTTAGCTGGGACCATTCCCTTAAGGGATAAAAGCCAGCCTTCGGGGTCGGCTTCTTTTGCAGGAAGCAAGGAAGTTCTTTGTGCCCAGAGTTCTCATCCTCCAGTTTGTTGCTTTGGATATTTATCTGCAATTAATCTTTTGTTCTTGGAGCCTTTCGCTACCTTGAAAGGGCTAGCTCTTAGCTGGGACCGTTCCCTTAAGGGATAAAAGCCAGCCTTCGGGGTCGGCTTCTTTGCAGGAAGCAAGGAAGTTCTTCATGCCCAGAGTTCTCATTCTCCAGTTTGTTGCTTTGGATATTTATCTGCAATTAATCTTTTGTTCTTGGAGCCTTTCGCTACCTTGAAAGGGCTAGCTCTTAGCTGGGATCATTCCCTTAAGGGATAAAAGCCAGCCTTCGGGGTCGGCTTCTTTTGCAGGAAGCAAGGAAGTTCTTCATGCCCAGAGTTCTCATCCTCCAGTTTGTTGCTTTGGATATTTATCTGCAATTAATCTTTTGTTCTTGGAGCCTTTCGCTACCTTGAAAGGGCTAGCTCTTAGCTGGGATCATTCCCTTAAGGGATAAAAGCCAGCCTTCGGGGTCGGCTTCTTTTGCAGGAAGCAAGGAAGTTCTTCATGCCCAGAGTTCTCATCCTCCAGTTTGTTGCTTTGGATATTTATCTGCAATTAATCTTTTGTTCTTGGAGCCTTTCGCTACCTTGAAAGGGCTAGCTCTTAGCTGGGATCATTCCCTTAAGGGATAAAAGCCAGCCTTCGGGGTCGGCTTCTTTGCAGGAAGCAAGGAAGTTCTTCATGCCCAGAGTTCTCATCCTCCAGTTTGTTGCTTTGGATATTTATCTGCAATTAATCTTTTGTTCTTGGAGCCTTTCGCTACCTTGAAAGGGCTAGCTCTTAGCTGGGATCATTCCCTTAAGGGATAAAAGCCAGCCTTTGGGGTCGGCTTCTTGGCAGGAAGCAAGGAAGTTCTTCATGCCCAGAGTTCTCATCCTCCAGTTTGTTGCTTTGGATATTTATCTGCAATTAATCTTTTGTTCTTGGAGCCTTTCGCTACCTTGAAAGGGCTAGCTCTTAGCTGGGACCATTCCCTTAAGGGATAAAAGCCAGCCTTCGGGGTCGGCTTCTTGGCAGGAAGCAAGGAAGTTCTTTATGCCCAGAGTTCTCATCCTCCAGTTTGTTGCTTTGGATATTTATCTGCATTTGTTCTTGGAGCCTTTCGCTACCTTGAAAGGGCTAGCTCTTAGCTGGGACCATTCCCTTAAGGGATAAAAGCCAGCCTTTGGGGTCGGCTTCTTTTGCAGGAAGCAAGGAAGTTCTTTGTGCCCAGAGTTCTCATCCTCCAGTTTGTTGCTTTGGATATTTATCTGCAATTAATCTTTTGTTCTTGGAGCCTTTCGCTACCTTGAAAGGGCTAGCTCTTAGCTGGGACCATTCCCTTAAGGGATAAAAGCCAGCCTTTGGGGTCGGCTTCTTTGCAGGAAGCAAGGAAGTTCTTTATGCCCAGAGTTCTCATCCTCCAGTTTGTTGCTTTGGATATTTATCTGCATTTGTTCTTGGAGCCTTTCGCTACCTTGAAAGGGCTAGCTCTTAGTTGGGACCATTCCCTTAAGGGATAAAAGCCAGCCTTTGGGGTCGGCTTCTTTGCAGGAAGCAAGGAAGTTCTTTATGCCCAGAGTTCTCATCCTCCAGTTTGTTGCTTTGGATATTTATCTGCATTTGTTCTTGGAGCCTTTCGCTACCTTGAAAGGGCTAGCTCTTAGCTGGGACCATTCCCTTAAGGGATAAAAGCCAGCCTTTGGGGTCGGCTTCTTTGCAGGAAGCAAGGAAGTTCTTTATGCCCAGAGTTCTCATCCTCCAGTTTGTTGCTTTGGATATTTATCTGCAATTAATCTTTTGTTCTTGGAGCCTTTCGCTACCTTGAAAGGGCTAGCTCTTAGCTGGGACCATTCCCTTAAGGGATAAAAGCCAGCCTTTGGGGTCGGCTTCTTTTGCAGGAAGCAAGGAAGTTCTTTATGCCCAGAGTTCTCATCCTCCAGTTTGTTGCTTTGGATATTTATCTGCAATTAATCTTTTGTTCTTGGAGCCTTTCGCTACCTTGAAAGGGCTAGCTCTTAGCTGGGATCATTCCCTTAAGGGATAAAAGCCAGCCTTTGGGGTCGGCTTCTTTGCAGGAAGCAAGGAAGTTCTTTATGCTCAAAGTTCTCGTCCTCCAGTTTGTTGCTTTGGATATTTATCTGCATTTGTTCTTGGAGCCTTTCGCTACCTTGAAAGGGCTAGCTCTTAGCTGGGACCATTCCCTTAAGGGATAAAAGCCAGCCTTTGGGGTCGGCTTCTTTGCAGGAAGCAAGGAAGTTCTTTATGCTCAGAGTTCTCATCCTCCAGTTTGTTGCTTTGGATATTTATCTGCATTTGTTCTTGGAGCCTTTCGCTACCTTGAAAGGGCTAGCTCTTAGCTGGGACCATTCCCTTAAGGGATAAAAGCCAGCCTTTGGGGTCGGCTTCTTTGCAGGAAGCAAGGAAGTTCTTTGTGCCCAGAGTTCTCATCCTCCAGTTTGTTGCTTTGGATATTTATCTGCAATTAATCTTTTGTTCTTGGAGCCTTTCGCTACCTTGAAAGGGCTAGCTCTTAGCTGGGATCATTCCCTTAAGGGATAAAAGCCAGCCTTTGGGGTCGGCTTCTTTTGCAGGAAGCAAGGAAGTTCTTTATGCCCAGAGTTCTCATCCTCCAGTTTGTTGCTTTGGATATTTATCTGCAATTAATCTTTTGTTCTTGGAGCCTTTCGCTACCTTGAAAGGGCTAGCTCTTAGCTGGGACCATTCCCTTAAGGGATAAAAGCCAGCCTTCGGGGTCGGCTTCTTTGCAGGAAGCAAGGAAGTTCTTTATGCTCAAAGTTCTCGTCCTCCAGTTTGTTGCTTTGGATATTTATCTGCATTTGTTCTTGGAGCCTTTCGCTACCTTGAAAGGGCTAGCTCTTAGCTGGGACCATTCCCTTAAGGGATAAAAGCCAGCCTTTGGGGTCGGCTTCTTTTGCAGGAAGCAAGGAAGTTCTTTATGCTCAGAGTTCTCATCCTCCAGTTTGTTGCTTTGGATATTTATCTGCAATTAATCTTTTGTTCTTGGAGCCTTTCGCTACCTTGAAAGGGCTGGCTCTTAGTTGGGACCATTCCCTTAAGGGATAAAAGCCAGCCTTCGTGGTCGGCTTCTTTGCAGGAAGCAAGGAAGTTCTTTATGCTCAAAGTTCTCGTCCTCCAGTTTGTTGCTTTGGATATTTATCTGCAATTAAGTCTTTTGTTCTTGGCAGCCTTTTGCTACTCTTATCTGGGACCATTCGTTTTGAATGACTCTTGGCTGGGAATGCACATAATTCACAGCGCTGCATTAAAAAAGGTTTGCTTTTTATACATACTTGGTGTTTTTTTGATTTGTACAAGGCTTGGGCCAGAACACTTTGTTTTTCTTTCCCCAAAATGCAACTTGGATTTTCTTGGGGTTTTTTTGTTTTGTTTTGTTTCCCCTTGAAAACACCTTGCTTTCTCATCCAAGAAATGAACCAAAGAAGCTTCTCAGAGGGGAAGCAAAAGATTTTCAAAGGGGAAAGAAAAAAAAAAAAGCAAAAATGAGAAAGTCCAGTTCCCAAAATACATTTTGGGGTCCCCCAAGTGAACCACCCCAAAATACATGTTGAGTCAAGGTCTCCCTAATTGTCCAAACGGATGGGGTGGGTGATAAGAAGGGGTGTTGAGACAAAAACAAGGCAGTCCTCGACTTACAACAGTTCACTTAGTGATTGTTTTGAAATTAACAAAGGTGCTAGAGGGGGGAAAAAAAGAGAGATTTTTCATGGTTAGGACCACTGCTGAATCTCTCCCATGTTCACGGGATCAACAACTTGGAGGCTTGGCAGTGTCTTGGGGTCGCGCGACAAGCCAGAGTCATTTAATGACTCCGTGACTAACTTAATGGCAGGGATTCCCTTAACCACAAAGGCAAGGAAAAAAATTGTAAAACAGGGCAAACTTCACTTAAGAGAAACAGGAATCTGGATGACTGTTTAAGACGAGGACTAGCTATATACCGAATTTCTTTTGGGAAGCTTCCGAGGTTTAATTTGAGATACTGATAGCTGAATTAATTCCTTTTCTGAGTTTTTGCAAGATGCCAAACCAGGAAGCAGCGACACACAGGACATACGTTTGTGCAACATGCCAAACACCCCAGTACGATCTCTCCATGCAGCTGTTGCCTCCAACAGATGTTCCTGCGAGTTTAGACATGCTTTCGCAACGTACAAATTGGAGAAGCCTATTTTTTAAAAAATAAAATAAAATATAATAAACTCCTTTTTCTCCCAAATCTTTTCCATCTGAGCCCTTAAAAAAATAAAATAAAATCTGCAAATGAGGATTTCTCAAGGAAAGGAAGGGCGGGATTCTTACTCCCAATGTATCTCGATGTCGGATGTTTACTCAGAGGAGTAAAAGCAGGTGTAAGTTTACACATCTGAAGTTCAAACTTTTTGTAGGTCAGTAGGTTTTCATTTTTAAAAAAAGAATTGTCAGTTTCGCACATTTTCGCAGAAGGCGATTCTGGATGCGACTCGGGGAGAGGTGTCGTGAAATTTGCATGGAATTGGAGTCTTTAGTCCGCTGGATAATTTATTAGCTTTTATTAATATTCAATGTATTTTGCTGCCCATCTTGTGGTTTGATGTTTTCAAAGCTCAGCGTTGCTACTCCGGAGAAATCCCGTCTAGGGATTTTAAAAAGGCAGGGAGGGCAGGGCTGGGCCCTGGAATTCTGGGAGTTGAAGTCCACCCATCTTAAATCATTCTGACTGGGGGATTCTGGGAGATGAAGTCCACTCATCTTAAATCATTCTGACTGGGGGATTCTGGGAGATGAAGTCTACTCATCTTAAATCATTCTGACTGGGGGATTCTGGGAGTTGAAGTCCACCCATCTTAAATCATTCTGACTGGGGGATTCTGGGAGATGAAGTCCACTCATCTTAAATCATTCTGACTGGGGGATTCTGGGAGTTGAAGTCTACCCATCTTAAATCAATCTGACTGGGGGATTCTGGGAGTTGGTCCACCCATCTTAAATCATTCTGACTGGGGGATTCTGGGAGTTGAAGTCCACCCATCTTAAATCATTCTGACTGGGGAATTTTGGGAGTTGAAGTCCACCCATCTTAAAGTGGCCAAGGTTTGAGAAACACCAATCTAGCTAGAGCAGATCCCAGCTTCTAACAATGCCAGGGATCCAAAAACAGGGAAGGAAGAGCCAGCTGTCGCCCGATTTGAGCGGTGACTGTGAGATTCGTTCCGGGGCACGCTTGATTTCAAACTCATCCGCTGATGGACCGCTGCTACCTGTTTGTCCGTTTCTTTTTTTTTTTAAGCTGCCAGGGAGGCAGCCTCAATAAATAAAGTGAATAAATAAGTCTATTTACAGGTAAACAGGGGCCCCGGGGGATGGCTTTGGAGGAGGAGGAGGCAGGAGAGACAATTCTGGGTTAAGGAAGTAAATGAATCTCACCCCTTTTTTTGTGCAGGAGGGATGAGGTCGAGGCAGGGAACATTTCTGCTCCCCCAGCATTGGAAAAATTAGGGCGGTGAATGTGTTTCGCCGCCCATCGCTGTGAAATGGGGAGGAGCAGGTAAAAAATGAACACCTTTAACCAAGGTCTCTTGGGGGAGATAGGTAAGATCTGAACCCAGGACTCGAAAGGAGCTGGAAATGGGGAGAGGGGTTTACAAAGCAAAAAGAGGTCGCACTCACCAGGTGTAAGAAAGGGGGACGCTGTGTTGGTGTGTTTGGGAAGGCGTTGGGGGTGGGGGCTGTTTTTCGGGACTGACCTGGCTGCTTCAGGAACAAAGGGGGTGGGGATAGAGTTGTACCTCCTGCAGAGGCTAGAGAGGGAGATCAAAGCCCCCCCCTCCTGATTTAAATACAGCAGGTCCTTCGCTTACAACCCTCCGTTGAGTGACCTAAGTTACGACGGGATTGGAATTAAAAAGGGAGTGATGGCCAAGAATTGCCGGTCATGCTCCCTGGTTCCAGGATCAAATTTGGACACTCGTATTTATGACCATTGCAAGGGTCCCTGGGGCCACAGGATTCATCCTCTGTGGCCATCCCAGCCGGTTTCCGACGAGCGAATCGGGATTCGCTGAAGGATGGCGTGATTTGGCTTAGTGACCGCAGCGATCCTCTTTAAAAAAAAATATTAATAAAGTTCGTCACATCGGCTGTGCATCGCCGAATGAGCGCCTGGCTCTCGGCGACGGAAAAAGCCTGGCTACCAACTGTGGTCGTAAGTGGAGGAGACTGGGAGTTCTAGTCCCGCCTTAGTCATGAAAGCCTGCTGGGTGACTTTCGACCAATCACCAGGAGACTGGGAGTTCTAGTCCCGCCTTAGGCACGAAAGCCATCTGGCTGGGGAATTCTGGGAGTCAATGTCCACCTCTCTTATTGGAGCGGGCTGGGGTGGGCAGGGCAAGCTCGAAAGGGATGTAAATTTGGGGCCTTCCCTACCTGTCGGTCACCTGCCTTTGTAAGAGAAGGCTCACGATGACGAGGAATCGATGGATCCGCCAATGGTTCAAACGATTCCGGCTTTTTCGCTCTTGGATGTCGGGCGATCTGGTCTCTTGGGAGAGCTTATGAGTCACATGTCTCATTTCTGTTTCATGGTCCAAGCTGTCGGTCCCCCCTCCCCCCCAAAAAAATCTCCCTTCAGAGCCAGCTATAAGCACGGGCGCTGGTTGAAGAAGTGTGCACCATGGGCCAGGAGTCCGAAAGAAGAAGTAAGAGGGTGCCAGGATTCATAAGCCGGCCAGCCGGCCGCGGCCCTTTTAGGCCTTTTGAGCGAGCCGTTCCAGGTTTAGGGGTCACCTCGTCTGGGGGTCGCCTTCTTTTGCTGCAGCCGATGAATTGGGGGGGGGAGAACGGGGCGTGCCTCTCCTCCCCCCCAAGAGAGAAAGAGAAGCGAGCGGAGAGGGACGGGCCAGGAGAAGGTCAGACGTCGTAGTTGGGCAGGTAGCTGTAAGATGGCCCGCTGGTGGACGGAGAGGTGAAGTTGCAGGGGAAAAACCAGCAGATGACCAAACCTGGGCAGGAGAAGAGCGGAAGAGGGATTTTGGTTTTTTTGTGGGGGACGGCAAAGATTTAGTACCTCCCTCGCCACCCAAGCGTGGGAGAGGAAGAGGAGGAGGTGGTGAAGGAGGAAGAAAGAAAAGAAGAAAAGGAGAAGAGAAGGAGGAAGAAGAAAAGGAGGAGAGAAGAAGAGCAAGTGGAGGAGGAGGAGGAGGAAGGAAAAGAAGGAGAGGGAGAAAAGGAGGAGAAGAGGAGGAGGAGGAGGAGGTGGTGTAGGAGGAAGGAAAAAAGGAGGAGAAAAGGAGGAGGAGAAGAGGAGGAGGAGGAGGTGGTGTAGGAGGAAGGAAAAAAGGAGGAGAAAAGGAGGAGGAGAAGAGGAGGAGGAGGTGGTGTAGGAGGAAGGAAAAAAGGAGGAGAAAAGGAGGAGGAGAAGAGGAGGAGGAGGAGGTGGTGTAGGAGGAAGGAAAAAAGGAGGAGAAAAGGAGGAGGAGAAGAGGAGGAGGAGGTGGTGTAGGAGGAAGGAAAAAAGGAGGAGAAAAGGAGGAGGAGGAGAGGAGCAGGTGGAAGAGGAAGGAAAAGAAGGACGAGGTGAAGGAGAGGAGGAAAAAGAAGAGGTGTAGGAGGAAGAAAAAGGAGGAGGAGGAAGAGGAGGAGGAGAGGAGGTGGTGAAGGAGGAAGAAAAAGAAGAAGAAAAGGAGAAGAGAAGGAGGAAGAAAAGGAAGAGAGAAGAAGAGCAAGTGGAGGAGGAGGAGGAGGAAGGAAAAGAAGGAGAGGGAGAAAAGGAGGAGGAGAAGAGGAGGAGGAGGTGGTGTAGGAGGAAGGAAAAAAGGAGGAGAAAAGGAGGAGGAGAAGAGGAGGAAGAGGTGACGGAGCAGGAGAAGAGGAGCAGGTGGAAGAGGAAGGAAAAGAAGGATGAGGTGAAGGAGAGAAGGAAAAAGAAGAGGTGTAGGAGGAAGAAAAAGGAGGAGGAGGAAGAGGAGAGGAGGTGGTGAAGGAGCAGGTGGAGCAGGAAGGCAGAGGAGGAGGAGAAAAGGAAGAGAAGGCGAAGGAGAATAGGAGGAAGAGAAAGAAGAAAAGGAGAAGAGAAGGAGGAAGAAGAAAAGGAGGAGAGAAGAAGAGCAAGTGGAGGAGGAGGAGGAGGAGGAGGAGGAAGGAAAAGAAGGAGAGGGAGAAAAGGAGAAGGAGAAGAGGAGGAAGAGGTGGTGTAGGAGGAAGGAAAAAAGGAGGAGAAAAGGAGGAGGAGAAGAGGAGGAAGAGGTGACGGAGCAGGAGAAGAGGAAGGAAAAGAAGGACGAGGTGAAGGAGAGAAGGAAAAAGAAGAGGTGTAGGAGGAAGAAAAAGGAGGAGGAGGAAGAGGAGAGGAGGTGGTGAAGGAGCAGGTGGAGGAGGAAGGCAGAGGAGGAGGAGAAAAGGAAGAGAAGGCGAAGGAGAATAGGAGGAAGAGAAAGAAGAAAAGGAGGAGAAGATGGGGAACAGAAGGAGAAGAGGAGGAGGAGGAGGAGAGAAGGAGAAAAGGAGAAGGAAGGAAAGGAAGAGGAGGCAAAGGCATGGAAAGGAAGGACCTCTGTCCCGGAGGAGCGACGTACCTCGGCCAAAGACCTCACGCAGGAGGGCAATCTTGGGTTTGCGTGTGTGGCTCCCCACCTGGGGACCCTCCCTCTGAAGCCGGTTGCGCAGCTGCTCTACGGCGGTTTCGTCGGTGATGATGGAGACCACCTGGAAGGCAGACGGGGGTGGGAGGGGGAGGTTTGAGGAGGTCTCGGGCGGTGATGTTCTCTCCCTCGAGGCCCCTTCAAGCCCCCCGAGTTACAACCTCACCTGGTCGTAAAATATCACCGTGACGAAGAGGCCGAAGAGGATGGACTCCACCAGCAAGATGATCCGGTGAGCACTGGGATTTTATTTTTTTAATTTTTTTTTTTGGGGGGGGGGGAGAAAAGCAGAACATCAGTGTTTGGTCGACCAGCCTTAAGGCCCCCCCCCTTTTTTGCAGCACTGTTCTAAGTCCGGTCCCTCAACGAGGGCAACCTTGTTGAGTGACCACCGGAAGCAAAGTCCGGTTTTGCCCACTTTCCCGGCCCCTCCAATCCCTAAATTCGAACGAGAGAGAAGCTGAAACCCCAAATCCTCCCCTTTTCTTTTTATTTCCCCCCCCCTCCCCTGCTCCCATAAAACGAGAGGTTGGCCGTTCCCGTCGATGCCAAATTAGCCAGTCTTTTCCTGCCCCTCCCCCAGCTGTTCTTTGGCAAGGCCTGGGTGACATGGCAAATTTCTGGTTTGTTTGTTTCCCCCCCCCCTCTCTTCTTCTTTTTAAGGGTCAAAGGAAAGGACCCAACTCCCGTTTCTGGAAGGTTGGAAAAAAAAATAAAAAATAAGATTTGGGGGGGGTTTGTTTTTTGAAGGATGGGGGTGTGTGGAAAAGCCTGGTGGGAGAACAGAAGCAGGAGCGGGGCGGGGGTGGGGGGGGAAGGCTTACATTTGGATGGGGTTGCCGGCCACGCCGCCTTCGTAGCCTTCGGATCTGCTGGCCGAGATCCTGTCCAGGGGCCACACCCAGGTGGCTAAAACCAGCCCCATGGAGTAGAGACTTGCCAAGCCTGTGGCCAGGAAAATTAGGTTAGCTGACGCCAAGGAAAAACCGAAGGATGGGGGAAGAGAAGGAAGAGTCCAAGGCAATTCTTTCTCTCTGGATCCCTCGTTAATCCTGCAGGCTCCTTCTAGTCCGTTCCCAGAATGGAGAGGAGGAAAACAAAGGGTTCCCTCTGCGATTATTATTATTATTATTATTATTATTATTATTATTATTATTATTATTATTTGGGGGGGGAAGGAAGGCTCAGTTTTATGTTTCAGGAGGTTTTTCTAACCCTCATGGGAAGACCGATGGGATGAGGGGAAGGGTTGGTCCCCAGATGTTGTGGGGGGGCGCCCATCTCTGGAGGGTTTTAAGGAGAGATTGGGCAACCGTGTGCCTGGGATGGTGTGTGTTCTGGGCAGGGGGTTGGACTTTCCACCTCTGAGGTCCCTTCCAACCTCTGGGATGATGTATTCTGGTCGGGGGGGGGGGGGTCAGACTAGAAGACCTCCGAGGTCCCTTCCAACTCTGCCATTCTGTATTCTGAGTGAGGGTTGGACTAGAAGATCTCTGAGGTCCCTTCCAAGCCTGCTATTCTGTATTCTGAGGAAGGGTTGGACTAGAAGATCTCTGAGGTCCCTTCCAAGCCTGCTATTCTGTATTCTGAGCAAGGGGTTGGACTAGAAGATCTCTGAGGTCCCTTCCAACTCCTGCTATTCTGTATTCTGTGCAAGGGTTGGACTAGATGACCTCTGGAGTCCCTTCCAACTCTTGTTATTCTGTATTCTGAGTAAGGGTTGGACTAGATGACCTCTGAGGTCCCTTCCGGTTCTGACATTCTACCTTCTGGGCAGGGTTTAGATTAAACTAGAAGACCTCCGACTAGAAGACCCCTGCCTTAGATGACCCTTCTGGTCTCTTCCAACTCTATCATCGTTCCTGGCTAGCTGGGGAATGCTGGGAGTTGAAGTCCACCAGCCTTCAAGGGGCCAAGGTTGGAGACACCTGACTTGGAGGAGAGGGAAGTGCAGGAGGGAAGAAAAGTGGGGTCGGAGTAGCCTCTAGTGGACGAAGGCCGCAAGCGCACCTCTCCGATTTCCCAATCAGCATCTTCGCTTTTTGACAGGGCCGTCGTCACTTCGAACGGCCGCTAAACCCAACGGCCGTAAGTCGAGGATGACCCGTGTGCAAACGACTGGTTTTTCTCTTATCCTTGATGGGGATGAGGGAGAAGTTGTGGGAGCTCTGTCCCTTGGAAGCTTTCAAGAAGAGACTGCCCTCAATTTGAAATGGTGTAGGGGTCTCCTGGTTGGGCGGGGGCGGGTCTAGATGACCTCTAAGGTCCCTTCCAACTTCATTCATCTGTTAAATCTGGGCCCAAGCTTTCAAGAAGACTGCCCCTCTGTCAGAAATGGTGCAGGGTCTCCTGCTTAGATCCGGGGGGGGGGGAGTGGGAGTAGGGGCTGGCCTAGATGACCTCCAATGTTCCTTCCAACTCTAATTATTTCTAGATTCATTGAAACAGCTTGCTTTCAGAAGTTGTAGAAGCTTCATCCCTGGAAGCTTTCAAGAAGAGACTGGACTGCTATTTGTCCTCAAGGGCGTAGGGACTCCTGCTTGGGCAGGGGAGGGGGTTGGACTAGATGACCTCTAAAGGTCCCTTCCAACTCCATTAATCTGTTAAATCTGGGCTAAAGCTTTCCAAGAAGAGACTGGACTTCCATCTGTTAGAAATAGTACAGGGTCTCCTGCTTGGGCGGGGGGTGGGGAGGGGGTTGGACCAGATGACCTCCAAGGTCCCCTTCCAACTCTGTTAAATCTGGATCTGATCTGATTCTCCCACTCCCCTCCCTCCCTGGGGTCCCAGTGGGTGGATCCCACTTCTAAAACTATACCTGTGTAGAAAAGGAACTGGATGAAGTATTTCTGGTTGAGTTCTCCCACGCAGTTGTTGATCCTGTGAAGGAAAAGAATACATAGAATATATATATATATATATATATATATATATATATATATTATATATATATATATATATATATATATATATATTAGATAGATAGATAGATAGATTGAGATAAATAGATAGATATTGAGATAGATAGATAGATAGATAGATAGATAGATAGATAGATAGAATAGAAACCCACAGCGACGTCCAATCGAACTTTACAGGAAAGTCCTCGATGTACGACTGTGACGGAGCCCAAAATGTATGCTGCTTGGAAGGGTGGGGGGGAAAAATTTGCTAGGTTGAGTTTTACGACCTTCCTTGCCACAGTTGTTAAGTGAATCTGCCTTCCCCGTATGGACTCTGCCCATCAAAAAAGGCGACCACCTGACTCAGGACAGTGACGAGTCAGAATTGCCAGAGGTCAGCGATGTCGGGAATGCACACCATGTTACACATGCATGATAAAAGTGACTGGGCAGGGAGGGGTCGGGCCAGCCAGGGGCACGGTCTCCAAACCAAGCCGTGCAACAACAGAATCCATCAGGCTCAGCCGCTCAGGGCCCAGGCTGGCCTGTTTTCTGCCCAAGCCGCAACCATCTCGAAGCTCACCAAGGGCAGTGGTGGTCCATCCGGCGCACACAACGGTGACAAATCCGGCAGTGATGGGCCCGCGGCGGCCGGTAGGTTTCACACCGGTTGCAAACAGTCCAGTCCTCGTTATTCTAAAAAAATTAAAATGAAAAAAAAAAAAAAATGGAAATGCTGGAAGAAAACAATGGAAGAAAGGACTGGCAGGTAGAATGTTCCTCCCATTCGTTTAAGTCAGGAATCTCCAAACGTGGAAACTTGAAAGACTCGTGGACTTCAACTCCCAGAATTCCCCAGAGAGTGAATTTCAACCAAGACTTTGATAGCTGTAGGATGAGATTTAATTACCATAGAGTACCTCCTGGAGAGAAGACCAGGTTTCGGAAGGCTCTGGGCCAAGGACTTTATGGTGGGACACCCCCCCGGTTTTCTCCCAATAATCTGGCATTCAAAATATCAGAGCTGGTTTGGAAGGGGTGGTGAATCCAGGAGACTGGGAGTTCTAGTGCTGCCTTAAAGGCATGAAAGCTGATTGGGTGACTTTGGGGCAATCACCAGGAGATTGGGAGTTCTAGTCCTGCCTTATGCACAAAAGACAGCTGGGTGATTTTGGGCCAATCACCAGGAGACTGGGAGTTCTGGTCCCGCCTTTGGCACGAAAGCCGACTAGGTGACCTTGGGCCAATCACCAGAAGACTGGGAGTTCGAGTCCCGCCTTAGGCAAGAAAGCCAGCTGGGTGATTTTGGGCCAATCACCAGGAGACTGGGAGTTCTAGTCCCACCTTAGGCACAAAAGGCAACTGGGTGATTTTGGGCCAATCACCAGGAGACTGGGAGTTCTAGTCCAGCCTTAGGCATGAAAGCCATCTGGCTGGGGGAATTCTGGGAGTTAATGTCCACCTCTCATAAAGCTGTCAAGGTTGGGAAATTCTGATCTAAGTGGCTGCCCAATCATATCAATAAAGGGAAATACAGAAAATAAATGTGCATTTTCTCTCCTCCCCTTCGT
>CM066333.1:102882780-102977780 GCA_033807585.1 Hydrophis major | reverse complement strand
TATCTATCTGTCTGTCTATCTGTCTATCTGTCTATCTATCTATCTATCTATCTGTTTGCTTCAAATATGTACTAATGGCTTCCTTGGATGGAATCTGAGATTGAGAACTAGATCTGTGGCCAAACAGATGCTCCTGAACAGGACAAGAACAGGCCCATGACGTATGTATGGAAAATTAGGTAACTTTTACGTCATGGGCCTGTTCTTGTCCTGTTCAGGAGCATCTGTTTGGCCACAGATCTAGTTCTCAATCTCAGATTCCATCCAAGGAAGCCATTAGTACATATTTGAAGCAAACAAATGGAAGAACAAGCCAAACAATGGCAGGGAAGTGGTGGGAGCAGAGATACACTCATAATCTCTGTTCCTCCTTTTCTGTCCGTCATTTGCACACACACAAAGAAAGCCTCTCTCCAAAACCAGAACATATTTCTGACAATGACAACGGAGGATTACTCAATCTGAGATGTTCTCCTGGCAGTGACGCAGCTGAAGAATTTCAGCCCGATAAATATTTTGATTTGGGATCACGAAGGCAAGAAGCTGAGATGCCCATAAATCAGTCTCCGGCAGGCCAAAACTAAAACTATAATGGACGGCTTGTTTGGAGGGCAGAGTTAAAACAAACAAAAGCACCACCCACTATCTAAAGATGTGTAAACTGAAGTTCTAGTTGTCGAAAGGACAGTAAATTCAAAGGCACCAGCCCCAAAGGAGCAAAGATGTCGGTACGTCCATAATCAATCTTGGCAGCCAAATTAAAACTAACGGATTTTTTTTTTTAAACTTTTTCCAAAGATGCGTAAACTGAAATTGCCGAAACGACAATAGATCCGTAAGTGACGCTCTTTCCAAGTCAAGGACCCCAGATTTAACGCAATCCCTGAGAGAGCAGCGAAAAAGTTGAGCAAAAAATATGGCAACGTGGATTTTATTCTATACTAGCTGGACAGCCGTGCTTCGCTATGAAACTACGTGGTTGGGCTTAGTTTTTGGAGAGGGAAAAAAAAGGGGGGGGGAATTTTGCCTCTGCCTCCCAGCATCCATTGGTATTCACTTGGCTAGCATCCTGTTAGTGTGTGTGAGTTGAAGGCTGTTTGGAAACTGAAAGAGTATTTTCTGTGCGAGCAAAGAGACAGCAAGGAGCATGGGCGTGGCTTAGCTCAACTGTTCTGGACTGAAGCTGCTTGGTGCTCTGAAATTAAAATTACTTTCCTCTGCTTGTGTTTTGCATTTGGAAGAGATTTCTTTCCAGGTGGGGAAGGGAAGTAGAACTCCTTATCAGAGCATGTTAATAATAATTAATAAATAAATAAATATAATAATAATAATAATAATAATAATAATAATAATAATAATAATAAGATATACTAATGCTCTGATGGTCATTTTGAAAAATCCTTTCTTAGTCAGCACCTGGAAGCCAAGAACATAAATGCCCAATTTCAAGTTTGTAGGCTTTACGGTGCTGGATATTTTGTGATGATGCGTGAGGGGCATTTCGCTTTTATATATATATATAGATTTAGTAGATCTTAATGTCGGCAGTGTTAAAATGGGTGGACTCCAACTCCCAGAATTCCCTGTGATACATTTGCATATGAAAGCTGAGGAATTCTGGGAGTTGAAGTCCACATCTTAAAAGTTGTCAAGTTTGGAAAAGATTGCCTTAAGCTATAAGGAAAGTCACCACTGGCTAGTTTCAGGCCTTATGCAGGGAGTCCCCGACTTCCGAGCACAATGGAGTCCCAGCTTTCTGTCGGTAAGTGAGACAGTGAGTTTTTGTTGTCCCGTTTTACAAGCTTTCTTGGCACACTTGTTAAGTGAATCACTTGCAGTTGTGAGGTCAGTCACAGGTTTAAGTGAAATCTGGTTTCCCCATTGACTTGGCTGGCCAGAAGGTCGCAAAAGGGGATTGCGTGACCCCGGGGGCACTACGACCATCATAAATATGAGTCGGTCTGAAATTTGATCCCATGACCCTTGTGTGACAGTTGTGTGAAAAATGGTCATAAAGTTGTTGTTTTTTTCCCCAGGGCCGTTGTAACTTCGAACTGTTGTAAATGTTGAACGGGCCACCAAACATGGTTTGCAAAACCGAGCTGGGCTGGCCCGTGGCAGGGAAAGTAAACTAGGCACAACTCAGCACCACAGCTGGAGTGATAACTGCCTTCCTGCAAAACATAGAATGAAGACTTGGAGGGTTCACCTGGGTCAGCAAATACAGCCCTCGTGTGGCAGACGAGGAGCATCAGAACAAGGAGGTTGAAAGCCACAGCATGGAAAGGACACCAGAAGCTGGAAAGAAATATAAACGATGGTTAAAATTAATGCGATAAGATTATGTGCCTATTTGCAAGATCATTGCCTGGTCACCCCCTGCTTTGAACAGATGTTAAATATTCAAAATAATCCTCCTATCTTTTATTATCTGATTGCAGATTGGAGACCGGGGTACTTTTACCAACCCGGCTGATTTGAGCCAATGAGTATGTGCAGAAGGAACTGAGCTCCTGGAACATGTGCAGAGAGCATCTTCCTTCTAGGGCACTGGCCTCTTGAGCATGTGCTGGGGGCATCTTCCTTCTGGATCACCAAGTTCCTGAGCATGTACAGAGACAGCATCTGCTCATCCTCCTAGGCCACTGAGCTCCTGAACATGTGCAGAAGGCACCTTCTTGCTAGATCAGTGAGCTCCTGAGCATATGCATAAGGTATCTTCCTTCTGGATCCCTGAGCTCCTGAGCGTGTACAGAGCACGTCTTCCTTCCACAGCACTGAGCTCCTAAACATGTGCAGGGGGCACCTTCCTTCTGGATCACCAAGCACCTGAGTATGTGCAGACAGCATCTTTCTCCTCCTAGATCGCTGAGCTCCTGAACATATACAGCTTCTTGCTAGGTCAGTGAGCTCCTGAGCATGTGCACAAGGCTCCTTCCTTCTGGGTCCCTGAGCTCCTGACCATGCGAAAAGGGCTCCCTTCCCCCTCCACCTAATCACTGCATTCCCCTCCCAGACGCAAAAAGAGACCTTCCCACCCCAGCAAAAGAAATTCCAACAATCCCAAGCCCGGCGGTCCTGAGCATGTGCAGAGGGTCGAGGGCGGGCCTACCTCAGGTCCTGAGCATGTGCAGAGGGCCGAGGGCGGGCCTACCTGTCTCGGAAGCCAGGCTGGAGCAGGACGTGCTCCAGAATGACGTAATCGGCGTAGCCCACGCTCAGGTAGGTGAGGAGGAGGCAGAGCCCCCCACAGGGGTCCAGCCGGGCTCGGCCCTTCCCGCCGCACCGGCACGGGGCCCCGCTCGCCGCTGCCGCCGCCCCCATGGCAACCCCGGCCGCCGCTTCCGGTCCCGCCCTCTTCGCTTCGCCGCTCAGCCAATCGGCGCGCTGGCACCTGGAAAGTGGGCGGGAGGAAGGAAGCTCACGCGCAGCCGCCCGGCTCCCGTTGCCATGGAGACGGGGCCTGCCGCTTCTAACCCGCCCTTGCTCTCCTCCCAGACCAGCCTACCTGGCAGGGCTGTTGTGAGGACACTAGGAAGGAGACCCCCCCCCCCAAGAAGCACCTTTTTTTATGTTTGAAGGCTCAGTCATACACTAAATAAAAAACATTCCTAGATGGCTTGAGTGGTGCAACATCTGCAGGAATGCAGATGTTTCACGCCCCCCTTTCCATTGGATAGGAAACCGGAAAGATTCATTCATTCATTCCCTCTGTCATCTTGCCCCATGTTAAAGCAAATCCACACTGACAAAAGGAAAGCAAAACAATTATTTAAAAAATAATAATAATAATTTAAAAACAAAAGAATCAATTCTGCAGCAAAATCTGCATTTTCAGTTTTTTTAAAAAAAACCTGGAAATCTGCAGCTTCCTCTCTGACCTACATGCAAAACTGAGAATTTCCTCTCCATTTCTACTTCAAATAATGGGAAGTTTCCGATTTGATTTCTTTATGCAACTGACAAGACAGCATTTTAAATCAAGGATGGAAATCTATTGCTTCCTCACACACACACAACACACACAAACAAACTGCCCACGGATACAAAATTAGGAATTTCTCTTTCTGGTTTTTCTTTCTTTTTTTTCTTTTTTTGGGTATATTACCAGAAAGTTATTGTAAAGGGATTACCTATTTATAATACAAAGGTTGACAGCAGCAAGAATGGTATTTGCCCAATATTGGAAAAATGAGGATACACCTACAGATGACAGTATAATTAGAAAAAATATTAGAATGTGCAGAGATGGATAGACTGATATTAATAATAAAAGATAAGGAACAATACTTTCTAACATGGATTTGTCTTATCAATGGTTAGATAAAAGAGGTAGAAATTAGACAATGAAAGATCACTGATATGTATAAGCAAAGGATGCAAGAATTGGATTATACATAAGCAAATGATATTAATATGATGTTATCATTATGATTCTCAGTATTGTTATTATCGTGTAACTAAATTGATTCAGACAATAAACTGTTTATTAAACACTTATGTACTTTAAATATATATTTGTTTATTTATTTGTTTGTTTGTTTATTTGTTTGTTTATTTGTTTGTTTGTTTATTTATTTGTTTATTTTCATTATTTATCCAGTGTTATTATAGGGCTGCTCTTCTCACCCGCAAAGGATGCAATAAACCTGTCAGCTTCTCCTTCCACCCATTTTCTGCAATAAGTACACTGGTTTGACAGGTTGGATTATTTTTTTCTTCAAAGAATAACCAGAAAGTCCAGTTGCCTCTTGGGGAAAAAAAATACCTTTGGGATATTCATGAGTGGCTCTGATGTCTTGAGCCTGACATGCCGGCTGGGGAATTCTGGGAGTTGAAGTCCACCTGTCTTAAAGTCCCCCCAGTTGGGGAAAAAAAACTTTCTTAACCCACCCCTTGTTTAATTAATTCCCATTCCTCCATTGCCCCTTTTCCACGACCTCCACCCAAGGAGGGGATGTGTGTGACTCAGTTTCATTTGCCCCCTAGGAACACTCTCATTTTTAACAGATTAACGGAGTAGGAGCAATCGTAATAGGTGCCCTTGGGTGCAGTCCCAAAATAACTGAAACACCAGTTGAACACCACAGGCATTGATAAACTTGCTGTCAGTCAATTGCAGAAGGCAGCTTTGCTTGGAACAGCTTCCATCCTGCCGCGATATCGGTAACACCCTCAAAAATCCAGATTTGCCTATCCCAGGTCCTTGGTACGGACTCGATAGGTAGACAAAAAAGCCAAATCCAGTCTGAACATCAGGCTGACTGTGATGATGATGATGATAATAATAATAACAACAACAACAACAATAATAATAACAATAATAATAATAACAACAACAACAACAATCATCATCATAGTCATCTACTTGGTTGATACCTAGGATGCTGGCAGAAACCCATATCAACCATTGGCCCCAGTCAGTGGTATTTGTGATGCGTTTTTGAATGTTGAGTTGACTTGAGTTTCATGTTTAATGAATGAAGTACATAATAATAATAATTATTATTATTCTTTGTGCATGGTGCGCTTTAAGGGGCGGGGACGAGAATGGAAGGGCCCCTCCCCCTTTGTATGACGTCACAACCCCTGCTATCTCTCTCTCTCTCTCTCTCTCTCTTTCTCTCTCTCTGTCCCCGCCCCTCCGGAGAAACTGTACCTGCGGGAAGGCGGTGATGGCAACGGAGGAGATACAGGGGCGGGGCTGAGATCCGGGCCTCTTTCCCACGATCAGGTACCCGGGTCAGGGGGTCTGGCCCTTGGAGGAGCACCTTGGAGGGCAGCCCTGGGTGTCCCCCCTCCTCTCTCCCTCCTCGGCTTCCTCCGCAGTGGCCTCCCCCAGGGCCTTTCCTGCTTGCAAAAGAGCTCAGTTGTGCAACCTTTCTTTGCAACCGGGTTTGGCTCCGGGGATGATAGGTGCTGCGATCCCCGGGGCCTCTTTGGGGTTTGGGGAGAAGCTGCAATCAGGCAGCCCGGCCAGGAAGCCAAGCAAGCCGATCTGGGGGCTGTTAGCTGGAGGAAATTCCCTTCCTTCCCCCCCCCCCGCCCCCCCGTTTCCCAGCCGAGTAAGCATCTTTACAAACGATTTAAACTAGGAAAGAGATCTCTCCCCTTCCCAGCTGCGTTCACACAACAGGCGTGGGAGGTTCTGCATAGGCGTCTGGCTTTTGCAAGCCATGATTGGGGAGGGCCCAGGATGGACGCTGTCTCTCCCTGGTTGGTTAAACTAGGATTGGATGTAACTTTGAAGGGAGGAAGTCGAAGGCTGCCTGGAATATCCTTATTTTTCCTGCTTTTTCCCAATTTCCACACCAGGGTGTTTAACTGGGAGCAAGAAGAGATGAACCCCATTATAACTGGGATTAGAAAGGGACTTCGTTTTAAGTATAATGGTGGCACAATCAAGAATTTAAAAAGGGGATAAAGAATAGAAAACATAAATTAATATGAATTTTATGAATGGTTATTTCAACTCACAAAACTTGCTAAATACTGCAAATACGACTATTAATATAAAATTTATAATAAAAGAAGTGATGTTAAGAGTGGAGAGGTTGACATAAAATAGTGCACGGGAATATTAAAAAATTAAGATCGATAATACGTATTAATACGAAATTATGCAAGGAAATTAATCCTATCAGTGTGAAACTATATATCATGCTTGTTTTAAAATGGGAAACACCCTGGAGCCACATGCTTCATACAATGATGTGTTTGTGGAAATTAAAAAATTAATAAGTATTTATAAGGTGACCAACCGCCCTCCTTTAGGGAGGACAGTCCTTTCGTAAGTTCTGTCCTGCCTCGAAAAGTGGCCTCCTACATGTCCTCCTTTTTGATATTTGAAGATTAATCTGTAAATTTCCGTATTTGATCGATGCTGAGCCGATCCGCTGTGTGCGATGTGACGTTTTTGTGTTTGGCATGACGATTTGCAAAGGCTTGGTACACTGCGGCAAGACGCGATTATGAGACGCATGCGCTCCACACAGGAGAATTTTGTTTTGAATTTTGCTTTGGTTTTTTTTTTTTTCTTCAATTTATTTGTGTCTTCCTTCTCATTGTAAAAAAGTTGGTCACCTTAGTGTTTAAAAAAGCAACAACCACCCATCCTTTCTTTCCACCTTCCCGGCTTTGAACCTGGTGGGGTGAAATTGGGGATCGAGGGGTGTCAGCTTCGGTGTTACACAGGGTTCTTGGGTTTGGAGGCTGGGAAGCAAGGAAGGAAATTGTGGGGAAAGCAGGAAAAAGAACCAAGATAGGAAGGGATTACAGGGAGTCCTCAGTTTATGACAGTTTGCTTTAGTGGCCGTTCAAAATGACAACAGCACTGGGGAAAGTGACTTACAGTCGTTTTTTCACATGGCTGTTTGCAGCCTCTCTGTGATCACAGGATCGAAATTCGGACACTGAGCAACTGATTCATATTTATGACAGTTCCCCGGGGATGGGGAAGTCACACAATTCCCCTTTTGCGACTTTCGGACCAGCAAAATCAAGAAGGAAAGCCTGATGACTTGCTTAACAACAGTGGCAAGAGAGGGCATAAAATAGGACAAAAATTCACTTGGCCGATATTTGTTTCTCTTAGCCACAAAAACGCTGGGCTCGTTTGTGGTTGTAAGTCGAGGACTGAAACGGTAGAGGGTCTACTCCTTGAGCAGGGGGCTGGACTAGAAGACCTCCCAAAGTCCCTTCCAGCTCAATTCTGATTATCTGTATCTGTTCTCATCTGGAGGACATTTCTGATGTTCGTTCCGTAAAGCAGATGTGATTATTTCCCCTAATTCTGTCCTTTGCTTGCAGCCTTGTTGGGATAATCTGGATTTAAGGCTCATCGGCTAGAAACCGCCATCCAGCTGCCTTCCTAGATTAATCCCAGTTTTTTTTTTCCAAGCCTGTATCCGGAATCCAGAGCTGAAACAGGGCAGAGTGTTGTCTGAAGCCCCTCTTGTTAATAGAATTTAATTTGGATTTATTATATGCATGGCCGTCTCTTCTCACTCGGATTTCACAATAAAAATGAGGAAATGTACAGGCTGCCCAAATAAACAGATTCAGTGTGCAGGTAATCCTCGACTTAACAACCGCAGTCAAGCCCAGAATTTCTGTGAGACATCTCGTTGGGAGCTTTATCCCACTTTATGACCTTTCTTGACACAGTTGTGAAGTGAATTGCTTCAATGGTTGGTCGTTAAGTGAATTCACCTTCCCCCATTGACCGTGACCCCCCGGGGATGCCGCAAACCATCATAAATACGAGACAGTGGCCAAGCGTCCGAATTTTGGATCATGAGACCATGGGGAATGCTGCAATGGTCATAAGTGTGAAAAACGGCCATATGTCCTTTTTTTCAGTACTGTTGTAACTTTGAACAGCCACTAAAATGAGCAGTTGTAAATTGAGGACGGCCTGTATCTAATTCTGCAAAATATTATGTTGGTTAAATTCTGCCAAATAAATGCCCTTATTCTTTAAATATTCTTTCTCTTTGACTACGTGGCATGGAAAGGAAATAAAGGATATGCTGTTGTTGTTAAAAAGATATATGGTTTCTTGTTGTTATTGTTGTTATTAATTTCCTGCTGGGGATTGCTTGCCAACAAGTCACATAGGGAGTTTTGAGCAGGAAATTCAGAATTTGCTGGACAAGGAAAAATGGAATTGGTTTTTGCTAGTTAACAGGGCATTTAAAATCAGCATTTCGCCTGAGGATTGGGGCGGAAAGATTGCTATCACAAAATCGGAGCAGCTTTGTAAATTAATAATTATTTTTTTTAAAAGAATATGAATGACTGTATTTTATGAGTGGGCCAATCCATGCGTTTGGAATTGTTGGCGTCCTTCATTCCAGAGCATTGACTCAAATGCTTTCAAAGGCTTTTTATATATTCTCTTCCTCCCTTCTTCGTTTCTTTCCCTTCTTCCTTCCTTCCTTTCTCTTTCTTTTCTCTCTCCTTTTAGTTGGCCCTTTAATAGCATGTGTGTGTGTATATGTGCACACACACTATCAAAGGGCCAACTAAAAGGAGGAACAAATAATTTTATATACACATACGTATATACATATATGCATATATACATATATATATATATACAATATATATATATACACATACATACATACATACAGTATATGTATATATATACTTTCGTTCCTTCTTTTAGTTGCCCTTTGATAATATATATAGTATCTGTCTGTCTGTCTGTCTGTCTGTCTATAAGTCTCCAGAACTGTAAAGCCTACAAACTTGAAATTTGGCACGTATGTTCCTCTTGGCTTCTAGGTGCTCAATAAGAAAGGATTTTTCCAAATGACCATCAGAGTATTTAGAGTATTTCCTATATTATTATTATTATTGTTGTTGTTGTTGTTGTTATTAACACGCTCTGATACTAAGGAGTTCTTCTCCCCCTCCCCACCTGGAAAGAAATCTCTTCCAAAGGCAAAACACAAGCAGAGGAATTTCAGTTTCACAGCACCAAGCAGCTTTAGTACAGAACAGTTGAACTAAGCCACGCCCAGGCTCCTTGCTGTCTCCTTCTTGCTCACACGGCAAATACTCTTTCAGTTTCAAAACAGTCCTCAATTCTCTCATACACTGACAGGATGCTAGTCAGATGGATGCTGGTAGGCAGAGGCACAATTTTTCTTTCCTTATTTTCCTCCCCAAAAACTAAGCCCGACCACATAGTTTCATAGCGGAGCACGAGTATCAAGTTAGTACTAGTATATAGCATACTAATATATAGTACAGTGTGTGTGTGTGTGTGTGTGTGTGTGGTATTCAGCTTAACATATATATATGTATATGTTAAATTTTCGCAGGTGTCTGTATGGTATTCAGCTTTGTTCGGGTATTTTCCCACATCATTATAGTTGTGCTTTTAAAGCTGAATACCATGCATGTATACATACATGTTTTCGTAGATTTTCACGGGTACAGGTATGTAGGGCTAGGTGTGTTTGGGTCTTTTCCCGTGTAAGATTAAGAGTATCTTGGCGATGTTTCAGTGAGGTCCCACTCGCCATCCTCAGGCTGGTGCTTTCGACTTTGTGTCAGTGTAAGCAGTGTGTGATTGGAGCTGCCGTTTCTCTATAAATACTGGTGATGGGGGCTGGTGTGCTGGGCTGGTTGGTTGCGCTGCTGCCTCTTGATTGGTTGATGGAGTTGACAAAAGAACTCGCAAGCCCATCACACAACCCATTACCCAAGCCGTTAAAACACGAGAGGCTAATGGAAAAAAGATCACTACAAAACAAACGACCCAGGAGATTACACCACAAGATCCAGGATATCTCCACAACGAAACTCACAAGGCCATCACACAGCCCGTTATACCAACATCAACTCCATCAACCAATCAAGAGGCAGCAGCGCAGCCAACCAGCCCATCACGCCAGCCCCCATCACCAGTATTTATAGAGAAATGGCAGCTCCGATCACACACTGCTTGCACTGGCACAAAGCCAAAAGCAAAAGCCTGAGGATGGCGAATGGGACCACACCTAGACCTACATATGTATGTATTTATGTATGTAGGCTGGTTACTTTGGGACTAGAACAAGAAGGAATCCGCTGGCTGATTTTGGACCCAATCAACCCCACCTCGCAGGGTTGTTGTGAGGAAAAGTAGGAGGGACGGGAGAAGCACGATGGAAACAGAAGGAAGATCTTTCTTTGAGGTGGGTCATTTCTCACCTTTCCTCTCCTAGCTACAGAACCCTGTGGCGGCATCTGATCTGATGCTCCCAGCGCCATGCTCCGCAGATTCCTGGACCGGCCCTGCACTTTGGCTCTCCTGATTGGCTTCCAGTTCCTCTTCATGGCCTACCTTTCCTTCGGCGGCTTCCGCAACCTGGCCTTCATCTTCGGCCATGACACCAGCCCTTCCTTCGACTATTCCCACCGGCACGATGTCTACACCAACCTCAGCCTGCTCTTCCAGCTGCCGGCTCGTCCCAGCACGAGCAGACCTCTGCCCTACTGCCCGGATCGGTCACCGTACCTGAGTAAGTCCAGGTCTTCTTGCCTCGGGGGCGGGGGAGGGGGCAAAAATCTCTTGGCACGTCCAATATGGGTTTTGGGATCTCCAAAGAGAAAAATTTACTGGCGGCGAGAACAATTCCTCGATGGAACAACTTGCCACCAGAAGTTGTGAGTGGTGGTGTCAGGGTTCCGGCGATTGCCCTAATTAAATCATGAGCCTCCAGCCATGCCTCGAAAGAATCCAAAAGATTTATTAGCAGCAACATGCCGGCATTAACTTAAATGAAGCCAACTCTGGCATAGGTAATGGACAGTCCCCTGGGACCCTGTTTTCCCCCTCCCCCCGGGTATGTCATAAGTCAGATTCTCCAACGAAGCAGTTTCACAGGTTAGGGTTAGCCTTTTCCCTGAAACGGGATCGGAATGTGCCATGCAATAGAGAAATAATGTTTGGCTGAGATGGGCAACTATAGGAATTGAATAATGAATAAATTACTGAATATTCGGGTTTTCTCCCACGTAAGATTGGAAGTATCTAGGCAATGTTTCGATGAAGTCTCATTCATCATCTTCAGGCTTGTGAAGGCTACATACATACATATATATATACATATACATATACATACATACATACATATATATGTTTTCTTAAGTTTTCGCAGGTACTTACATGTAGACGATGGCAGATGAGATTCTGCTGAAACGTTGCTACAACTTTAAAAGCACAACTACAATGACGTGGGAAAATACCTGAACAAAGCTGAATGCCATACATGTAAGTACCTGCGAAAACTTAAGAAAACATATACATACATATACATACATACATATATACATATACACACACACGCGCGCGCACACACACACATATATATTTGTTTTCTTAAGTTTTTGCGGGTACTTACATGTATGGTATTCAGCTTTGTTCGGGTATTTTCCCATGTCATTGTAGTTGTGCTTTTAAAGTTGCAGCAATGTTTCGGCAGAATCTCATCTGCCATCATCAGGCTTCTGTATTGTGTTCGTGTGTGTGTGTTTGTGTGTATGTGGATCTTTGGTTATTCGGGTTTTTCCCCGCATAAGATTGGAAGTATCTAGGCAACGTTTCAACGAAGTCTCATTCATCATCTTCAGGCTTGTGTCTTTGGCTCTGTGCTTCTCGGAATAATGTGAGCTTGCAGCTGTTTTTTCTTATATGAGAAACGCGGTATATATATATGTGTGTATGTGTGTGTGTGTGTGTGTGTAAAAGAAGAAACAGACATCCTGCAATCTCCAGAACGTAATTAGCTCTGTTGTTTTGTGTCCGTAATGTTGGGACGCAGTTGAGAGGGCCTATTATGCATGCAAGGCTTAAATTGATGAATGATATAAAGGCAGGAATATCTGTAATGGTAGCTTAAAACTCTGATGATGCCAGCAGAAACTGACGAAAGCTTAGTAAGTACATTAAATATAATTTTAAGTTCTGGAGATCGCAGGATGTCTGTTTCTTCTTTTACAAGTATACCTGGAACTCCTATTTTTAGAATAGTTTGTAATATATCTATATTTATATCTATCTATCTATCTATTTATCCATCTATCTATCTATCTATTTTCCTTTCCTCCCTTTCTTTCTCTTCTTCCCTTTTCCTTCCCTTCTTCCTTCTTTCTTCCCTTCCTCCTTCCTCCTTCCTTCTTTCTTTCTCTTTCCTTCCCTTCTTCCCTTCAGTTGGCCCTTTGATAGTGAGCTTCAGCCAGGTGCCCACACTGCAGCAGATTCAGGAGAAAAACCCAGCCATCGAATCAGGAGGCAGGTACCGTCCTTCCAACTGCGAGTCCCGTTCCCGCACAGCCATCATCATCCCCCACCGCAACCGGGAGACACACCTGAGACACCTGTTGTACTACCTGCACCCTTTCCTTCAGCGCCAACAGCTCCATTACGGCATTTATATTGTGCACCAGGTACGTATGTACAAAAAAAGCAGGCATGTGCGGGTTCAAGGCAAGGAACAGTTGTTTTATGATGAGGCGGGCAGCAAATGAATTTAATCACAAGTGCCCTGATCTCAAGAAACGGAGCCCAAAAAAGAAAAGAAAGAAAGAAACAAAGCAGCTCACTTAACCAAGTTCTCACTTAGCGTCATGAAGTTTGATCGCTCCCTCTTCGGTTGAGCAGTGTGTTGTCCGAGTACAAATATCTTCGTTAAACAACCATCAGAATGACAACCTCCTTCATTACATGACGAGGGATTCTGCCATATTTAGCGTAGTAATGCTCCACCTATTAATTCTACCATGTAAACATAGTGATATTCAGCATACTAGTCATACTAGTTACTTATCTCTTTCAACAGATCTTCTTTATTTTGTTTCCCAGTTTCCAACTTCCATTTTTATTATTGAACCAGTGATAAAATAAATATAGCCATGATGGTGAACCCTGTAGCATGCAGAGCCATTAGAACCCTAAACCTAACCCAGACTTACCTCACTGCACATGTGTGTACCTTCCAGCTGATTTTGGGGCCTTTTTCGGTTTCCCAGAAGTTTGAGGGAAGCCTCTGCAGCCTTTGCAGGCCAAAAAATAGGCCCATTTTGTCACTTTCTGTATTTCCGGAAATACCAGAAGTGACAAAACGGGCCCATTTTTTTGGCCTGCAAAGGCTGCAGAGGTTTCCCTCAAGCCTCTGGGAAGCCGAAAAAGGCCCCAAAATCAGCTGGGAGGGGCAGTGCAGGTAAGGGGGCAGCGGGGGAGGGAAACAGGGCCCAACTCCCTACTTAGCTGCTCCGTCTCATTTAGCAACGGAAATGTTGGGCTCCACTGTGGTCGTAAGTTGAGGGTTTTAGAAGCATTTGTCTGTTGCCGCCGATAATTGCCCCATGATCCCGGTTTGTGTCTCCTTTTCCCCCCCTCAGGCCGGAAACGCCACTTTTAACCGGGCCAAACTTCTCAACGTCGGGGTGAAGGAAGCGCTGAAGGACGAAGAGTGGAACTGCCTTTTCCTTCACGACGTGGATCTCATCCCCGAGAACGACCACAACCTCTACGTTTGCGACCAGTGGAACCCGAGACACGTCTCTGTGGCCATGAATAAATTCAAATACAAGTGAGGGAAGAATCTGAAGAAGGAGAAGGGCTTGCAGGTGGCGGGGTAGGAATTGACCTGCCGATCCTCCGGTCTGCAGGAAATCCTCGGCTTACAGCAGCTGCTGTTCTGGCCTAGGCTTCCCCAACAGCACGAAGCAGACTCCTCGTCCCAATAAGCCCCTTTTAAAAATATATTTTACAGTTACAGGCCTTTATCAGGCTTGGAGAGTTGCCTGGCCGTTATCTTCAGACGCCACACTGTAGCAGACAATATGCAGGAACAGATTTTCACCCTCATGAACTCCTGCCAAAACCCCACTCCCCTTTCGCTCCTCTTTATTCCCTATGGGAGGAGGCCGTTCACCACCCACTTGTGCTTCACAACCGTGACACCAAAAAGTACTTTTCCGTAAAATCGGGGACGACTTCACCACCCCTTGCAGAACGCCCCATCTAAACCCTGTTTGCTCTGTTTTCAAGAAGAGATTTCTGTCAGAAATGGGTGTAGGGCCTTCTGCTTGGGCAGGGGGTTGGACTAGATGACCTACAAGGTCCCTTCCCACTCTGATGATCTGTTAAATCTGTTTCCAGGCTCCCGTATTACCAATACTTCGGCGGGGTTTCAGCCCTGACCCCAGACCAGTATATGAAGATTAATGGTTTCCCAAACCAGTACTGGGGCTGGGGGGGTGAGGATGATGACATCTCCATGAGGTGAGTTGCTGGCTGACCGTGCCTCTGATGGGTAGTCCTTGACTTACAACTGTCCGTTGAGTGACTGTGACTACGACACTGAAAAAAAAAAAAATTAGAGTGTTTTCACACTTAATGACCGTTGCGCTATTCCCCATCAAAATTCGGACGCTGGGCAAAGGACTCATATTTGCAGTGTCCCGGGATCACGTGTTGGTTATCCTGCTTGGGCGGGTTGGACTAGATGACCTACAAGATCCCTTCCAACTCTGATTATCTGTATATCCGATCCCCTTTGGCAACCTTCCAACAAGCAAATCCTCGGGGAAGCCAGAATCACAACAGGTTACTAACTGAACAACGGGAGTGATCGGCTTATCCGTCACAGCGAAGAAAGGCCGTAAAGGGAGACAAAACTCACTTCACAACTGTCTCGCTTAGCAACAGACATTGAGGGTTTGTGGCCGTAAGTCGGAGTGCGTGGGGTGGCCTAGAGAGGGGGAGCTCTTGCCTCACAATCAGGAAGCTGTGAGTTCGACCCTGGGTAGAGGCAGATATTTCTCTCTTTGGGTGCGAGGCAAATATTATCCGCTGAACAAAACTTCACACTGGTAACAGGAAGGGCATCCGGCCGTTCATACACTCTGTTAGCTCCCTTCAGTTGCCAGACTCCACCCCAATGCAAGGGATTATGGGGGTTGTTATATGATGATTTGTCGTCGTCAGCTGAGGTCTTACCTGTACTTTTCTTACACCTGAGATCTTATCTTGGCATGGAATTGCATTGCCCGCCAGTCTTTCGTAGCTGATGTAAGAGATTGGCACTCTACCGGTGATGTTTCTACCTGCCTTAGCCTTCCTGGTTTGCTTTGCAGCCTCCAGTCAGGTGCTGCTTTTCCAGCTCGGCTGGGAAATACCCACCTTCTGACTACGTTTGGGGAAATTGTGCCATGCTACGGGGCCAAAAATGGAGATATTTTTTTTTTTTTAATCAGCATTATTGGGAAGAATAATGTTATCTTCTGGACACCTGTCAGTCTGTATGTCTGTCTGTCTTTTTAAAAACTTCTTTATGGTTTCTGTGTCCAGTTTCTACATCACCTCTGTTGTCTCGTTGACTCTCGCCTTGCATGTAACGTCGGCTTCGTTTTCACTTCCTGTCTGCAGCATTTTTTTCCATTCTTCATTTCCAGTTTTGCAACTTGAATGGCACCTGTCTTCGCCTTTCCACCATATCATCATCTCGTTTTTTCTTTCCTCAGCTTTCCTTCCTTCTTTCTATCTCATTCTTATCTCCCCCCCCCTTTCCTGTTCTATCTCTCTTGCTTTCCTTGTTTTCCTTCCTTACCGGTTCCTTCTTTCCTTCCTTCCTTCTCTCCTTCTTCACCTTCACTTCTCTCTCTTACGAAGCCCTGCATGCTCATTTTCCTTCAAAACACGTAACAATTAGAGGCTGGGCCAGCCAGGTAAGATTTTTTTTAAAAAAAGGTATCTCAGCAAGCCTCGAAACCAGATCATCCTTTCACCTATCCTTGTAGGGTGCTGGATTCAATCCCTGATTTGAGCCACGATGACGGGAAAAATTCAGAAAGATTCTCAATCCCCAAGCAGGCCAAACTCAACATCTCTGCTGGGGAACCTTTTGAGGTTTTAATTTGGAAAAGGCGAGGTGAAAAACCTCTTTCGCTTTTGGACGAAACGGTTTTGAGGCTTGGCCGCTGCCTTTTTAGCTCAGAAATAATATTCGTAATCTTTAAAACAGTGGTTCTTAAACTGAAGCTAAGCCAGGCATCTCTTGGGGGGTAGAAGAGCAATTTGAAATTTCAAATTGCTTATTTGGAAGTCAAGGCTCCAGGCTGTTGTCAAAACACATAATCTGTATTTTTTTTTTAAAAAAATGGGGGCCCTAATTTTATTCAAGACTTGGGACAGGTAAAAATTGACCCCATCAGTTTAAGATCTGCTGTTTTTTTTTTTTAACAAAAAATCTAAGATCTAATCCTCAGCCTTTTGGATTGATGCTCACTTTGGTTCATATCGTGATTCCTAGATTTAACAGTCCCGTTGTGAATAATTCACCTTCCCTATATAGTTTTCTTCAAATAGATACATCCCAGCTGGGGGATTCTGGGAAATGAAGTCCACCCATCTTAAATTGTGCCGGCTGGGGGATTCTGGGACTTGAAATCAGTCCCCTCTTCTGAAAAGCAGGCTGGCTGGGGGATCCTGGGAATTGAAGTCCACCCATCTTAAAGTTGTCAAGATTAAGGAACAGGATCCCATTTTTCCAGGGTGCGTTTCCGAGGGATGAAGATTTTACGGCCTCCAGTGTCTGTCGGCCATTATAAAATGGTGAAACACCAGGGTGACCAAGGCAACGAACAGAACCCTCACAGGTCAGTATTGAGGGTGTGTGTGTGTGTGTGTATAATCCTACCATGTTGCAGCAGGCACAACAGCGTGCAGGCTGAGGGAAGCTTTGAAAAAAACGGCTGCTTTATTTTGGCCGCCATGATATAAAATAAGATGTTGAGATTCTGGAAAGAGTGCAGAAAAGAGCGAACAAAGAGGATTACAGCATAAGAACAGTTGTAGGAATTGAATATGTCTAGTTCAGGGGTCTCCAACCTTGGCTCCTGGAAGCCTGGCGGACAGCCAGCTGGCTGTGGAACTCTGGGAGTTGAAGTCCGCCAGGCTTCCAGGAGCCAAGGTTGGAGACCCCTGGTCTAGTTGAATGAAAAGTTAGGACTAGGAGGGACATGATAGCAGAGTTCCAAGATTTGAGGGGCTGCCCCAAAGAAGAGGGAGTCAAGCTATTTTCCAAAGCACCAAAGAAGGTAGGACGAGAAGCAACAGATGGAAACTCATCAAGGAGAGAAGCAACCTGGAATTAAGGAGAAATTTCCAAACAATGAGAACAGTTAACCAGTGGAACAACTTGCCACCAGAGGCTTTTAAGAAGAAACCAGGCAGCCATTGGTTTGAAATGGGACAGGGTTTCCTGCTTGAGCAGGGGTTGAACTAGAAGGCCTCCGAGGTCCCTTCCAGCTGTGTTATTCGGCTGTTGAACCCAGCCCACCGAGCTGGTTAACTACATGAAGGGAAAATGCGTGTTATGTAAAATCCAGAATCAGTTTCCCATGTTGCAGGAAGTCCTTAACAAGATTGTTCACTCGTTATCTAAGTTCCTACCTTGTGATGACCCAAAGGGGGTGTGGCACAAAAGCAACCAAGTCACAAAAGTAGGTAAAGTCCCTTTAATACCTCCAACTTGCCCCCCCCCCCAATGTCCAGTTATCCTCGGCTGGAGAGAAAACTACTCCCAAGAACAGTTTTTAAAGGGAAGAAATCCAGTCCGGCCCCAAAGTACATATAAATTTTAAATAAAAACCAACACAAACCACGTTGCGGCAATTAGCGAGACAGAGCAGGATAAGGAGTTGCAGAACACAAAAGATTACAAAACACACACAGTTGGAAGGACACCAGAACCCAGATAAGATTTGACAATGATCATGGACTTTTTGCTTCCAGCAAGGTGCTGTGTGCAAACACCCTCTTTATCCTGTTTTCTCAGCTGCAGCGAATGAAGGGAATCAGGGCCCTTTTCTCCCCCCGTAATCCACATTGCTCCCTTATCTGTTCCTCCCTGCGTGCCCTAGGATGAAGAGGGGGTGGGCTGGGTCTTCCTCTGAATGCCCAGCCAGACTGTGCCCTTCCCCAGTTTCCTCCACAGCCACCAGAGCCAAACTCCCACTCCCTGTCAGCTGTTCGACCTCCCCATCGGAATCAGATTCTAACGTGCATGACAAGGGCCCTGCAAATGTGGCCAGTTGCAATTGATGCAATAAACCACAGCTAACCCCCTTTCTCCGCTTAGTTCTGGTGTATGAATTCCAGTCGGAGAGTTTTAAGCCCTAGCAAAGATGTTTGGCCTTTAGGATACAGGTGCCAATTGCTCTTTGTCTCTTGTCTTCCCAGGTTTGATCTGCTGATCCGGACATACCGTTCATGGAGCCAGGACGGCATGAATTCTCTCTCCTACAAACTACTGTCCAAAGAGCTGCTGCCCCTTTACACCAACATCACCGCTGATATCGGCACCAACCCTCAGGCCACCAAGATCGGAAAGGGCTCCCTCTCCGACTTTGGTGGGAGGGACTATCCGCGAGACAGCAATCGCGATTTCCGTCAGGAGATGCTGCGTAAGACTCCCTTCGCCAAGCTCTCCCAAGCCATGGGATGGAAGGACCCCCCTCCAGAGACAGATAAAAAGGGGGAGAAGCCCACTCCGATCTCAGAAAACCCCAAACCAAGCCCCAGAGCCGAAAAGAGATGGAAAGGCTCTGCGGCTTCGACCAACAAGGTGGAAGCCACCCTCGAAACGTTCAGTGACACCATCGCCAGCCCGGAAGTCCCCAAGCGAGTTCTCAAGGAGAGCGAGAAGGAGACGGTCCAACTAGTACGAGGAGGTTTCTCTTCGCCGCCCCCTTCGTCCGGACACGCTGCGCCAAGCTCCGCTCTCCAACCCGACTCTACAAATCGCACTGGTGCTAGAACTGCAGATTAAAAGATTTGAGATGATACCCAGATCGTCAGCCCGAGGTCAAAATTTAGAATTATTCTCTTGTCCCCCACTCGGCGTTTGGGAGGATCCATCGCTTTTCTCCCCAGGCCAATGGAGCAGAAGGGCCAAACGGAGGTAGAGTGGACAAGCCAAGGGGCAGGCGAACGGGGGCCAGCAGAACGGCATCGGGAATCCTTCGAGGATTTGCTTCCTGTATCTGCGGAGGGGGGGGGGGGTTGATCCTTTCTTCCCGGATTGCAGGTGATCGGACCCAAGGACCCGTATGTCTATCTCGCGCTTTGTAGGACATAGAGGTGTGACTAGAAGCACAGAAGGGATCGGCTCGGGGAAAGGGGCCACTTCTCGCGCCCGAGATTTCTATGGATGGATATTTTGGGGAGGAGGGAGTAGGGGGGGAACTCCGCAGCTTTGGGGAAGAGAGCGGTATGATGAAAGCCCTCCAGCCCTCACTTGTCCACTTCGCACCTTCTCTTAAATAAAAGGGGAGAGGGACTGAACTTTACCACTCACCCCTCCCCCAGTGCCAAGAAAAGCATCACTCGCTTTTGCCCGGCTTCTCAACTTTTGTGAATTTGGGATGGGGGAGTGGGGATCTTCTCCCGCCCCAGCTGTGCCCCCCAGCCGCACAAGTAATCCAGCTGGGATCAAGGAACAGAGGGAGGGGAGAGATTTTCTGATGAAAAGCCCCTCCTAAGAGGCAGGAAAATCTCACCCCTCCCCGAATTGAAGGAGAAAACCCGCCTGGAAGTTGAAGCTACACTGGGTGTCCTTGGAAGCGTTCGCTCGTGCAGTCTTGGTTGCGAAATTTTCTTCTTTTCTTCTCCATCTCTTCTCTTTCTTCTCCTCCTTTTATCTTTTTTTCCATCTCTTTATTTTCTCTTCCATTTCTTTTTGTCGTCTTCCTCCCCTCTTCCTCCTTTTTTCTTTCTCTCCTTTCTCCATCTTTTTCCTTCTCCCTTTTTCATCTTTTCTCCATCTTTTCTTTCTCTTCCTCTCCTTTCGTTTCTCCATTTCTTCATCTCTTCTCCTTCCCCCTTTCCCTTGTTCATCTCTTCACCATCTTTTTCTTCTCTCTTCTTCTCCATCCTTTTCCTTTTTCGTCTGCCCTTTCTCTCCTGCTCCTCTCCTTCCTCCTTTTTCCCATCTTTTTTTTTCCCATCTTCCTCCTACTCCTCCCAGGAGGAAATTTCCTTTGAAATTTTAAACTCTGTTAATAAGCTATTGAAGCCGATTCCTAAAGTTTCCATCGATCTAAAATCCTCTTCAAGAGCTTTTAGAGTCGGTCTAACTCAGATTCTGTCTCACTGGCTGTTCCAGAGGCTTGGATGGAGAAGTCCTTTTTCCTACCGGACTGATGTTTATCACTATCTTAGCGGCTGGGCTGTTTTGTAGATTCCCTGCACCCACCCACCCAATAAATATATATTTATTTCCCCTTTTGCTTCGGGGCTGGTCCCAGCCTGTTCCTTCCATCTCCCCATCTCACAATCTCTAGATCCTGCCAATGATGTGTAATTTTATTTATTCTATTTACGTAGCCGTGTATTTTTTTATATATATGTTTTCTTAAGTTTTCGCGGGTACTTACATGTATGGCATTCAGCTTAGTTCGGGTATTTTCCCACGTCATTGTAGTTGTGCTTTTAAAGTTGTAGCAACGTTTCAGCAGAATCTCATCTGCCATCATCAGGCTTCTGTATAGTGTATAGACTCACAGACGAACACTATACAGAAGCCTGATGATGGTAGATGAGATTCTGCTGAAACGTTGCTACAACTTTAAAAGCACAACTACTATGACGTGGGAAAATACCTGAACAAAGCTGAATGCCCTCACCCAATGAAAACAGTGAGCTATTCTTTCCTCTACGAATGGCTGGCCACGTTAACCCAAGGGCAACCAACCGTGGTTTGGGGTCTTATTTTAAATGCTATGCAAACCGAGTTAGGTCTGGTCAACTTGGTTTGGCGAAAGCTAGTTGCAGTCTTACATGGTTGCCCCGTCGTGCCCCTGGTGGAGACTGACTGAGGGAGAGGAGGAACAGCCGACAGGTAGTGGAAGTGTGGCTCCGGAGGTTGTGGAGGAGGCCGGGGAAGGGCAGAGGCTGGCTGGGCTTTCAGAGGAGGACCCAGGGCCATCCCCTCTCCATCCTAGGGCACGCAGGGAGGAGAGGATCAGGGAGAGACGTGGTCTACTGGGGAGGAGAAGGCCTTGATCCTCTTCGTGGGCTGCAGCTGTGACAACTGGATAAGAGGACGGACCTGCGTATGGGCCAGTGCTGGAAACAAAGCATGGAAATATCTCTAGTTTATTGTTCCTCTCTTGAGTTTGGCGTCCTTCCCAGTGTGTGTTCTGTTCTCCGTGGACGTCCTCCAGCCCTTATCTTGTCTGGTTTGTGCTGTTTTTTACTCTTTATAATTTAAAGAGTCTTGTAACTTCCTTCTTGTAACTGCCTGTGTGGGAATTTTATGTCTCCAGTCAAGGATATTTGGAGCTTGGAAGCAAAGGGAAGGAATAAAAGGGGCTTCGCCTGTTTTTTTTTGTGACTGTGTTTATTTTGTATCCCATCCTGGGTCATCACAGCCCCAGAGAAGAAGGGAGGCTCAAACTATTCTCCAAAGTCCTTGAGGGCAAGACAAGAAGCAACGGATAGAAACTCACCAAAGACAAAAAGCAACCTGGAACTTGGGAGGAATTTATTGAAAATTAGAAGAATTAATCCATTGAATAAATTGCTTCCAGAAGTCGTGGCTGCTCCATCACTTGAGGCTTTTTAGAAGAGTCTGGGCAACAGAATCGTATAGGGCCTCCTGCTTGAGCAGGGGGTTGGACTAGAAGACCTCGCAAGGCCCCTTCCAGCTCCGTTATTCAACACTTTCCTCAAGAAGCCCTCGATCAAGAGAGGCCAGATCCCAGAAATCCAGAACTCGGTTCCTGCTCAGGAGACGCCGCCCATGAGCCGAGACACCGCCGTCTGGGCGCTGAAGATACAATCGTTGACGGAAACACCGCCGTAAGAAGCTCCCACCAGGCTAAGGGGCAGATTGTGTTGCTTCAATTGGGAAGTAGCACTTTCTGGAAAAAGAAAAGAGGGGAAGGGAAGGAAAAGAAAGGGAAGATAGAAGAAAGAAGGAAAAGAAGAGGAAAGGGAAGGAAAAAGGGAAAAAGAATGAAAGAAAGGGAAAATAGAAAGGGAAGAGAAGGAAAGATAGGAAGGGAAGGGAAGATAGAAGACGGGAAAGGAAAAACAAGAAAGGGAAGGGAAGATAGAAGAAAGAAAAGGAAAGATGGAAAAGGAAAGGAAAGGAAAAGAAAGGAAAGAAAAAGGGAAAGATAGAAGAAAGGGAAAAAATGAAAGAAAGGGAAAATAGGGAAGGGAAGATAGAAGAAAGGGAAGGGAAGATAGAGGAAAGAAGGAAAGATAGAAGAAAGGGAAGATAGAAAGGGAAGAGAAGGAAAGATAGAAGGAAGGGAAGGAAACAATACAGGAAAGGAAAAGTGGAAGAGAAGATAGAAGAAAGATGGAAAAGAGGAAAGGAAAGGAAAAAAGGGAAGGAAAACGAAAAAGAATGAAAGAAAGGGAAAATAAGAAAGGGAAGGGAAGATAGAAGAAAGAAAAGGAAAGATGGAAAAGGAAAGGAAAGGAAAAGAGGAAAGAAAAAGGGAAAGATAGAAGAAAGGGAAAAAATGAAAGAAAGGGAAAATAGGGAAGGGAAGATAGAAGAAAGGGAAGGGAAGATAGAGGAAAGAAGGAAAGATAGAAGAAAGGGAAGATAGAAAGGGAAGAGAAGGAAAGATAGAAGGAAGGGAAGGAAACAATACAGGAAAGGAAAAGCGGAAGAGAAGATAGAAGAAAGATGGAAAAGAGGAAAGGAAAGGAAAAAAGGGAAGGAAAACGAAAAAGAATGAAAGAAAGGGAAAATAGAAAGGGAAGAGAAGGAAAGATAGAAGACAGGAAAGGAAAAACAAGGAAGGGAAGGGAAGATAGAAGAAAGAAAAGGAAAGATGGAAGGAAAAGAGGAAAAGGAAAGGGAAAGGAAAGAATGAAAGAAAGGGAAAATAGGGAAGAGAAGGAAAGTGAAGGAAAGATAGAAGACAGGAAAGGAAAAACAAGAAAGGGAAGGGAAGATAGAAGAAAGAAAAGGAAAGATGGAAGGAAAAAGAGGAAAAGGAAAGGGAAAGGAAAGAATGAAAGAAAGGGAAAATAGGGAAGAGAAGGAAAGTGAAGGAAAGATAGAAGACAGGAAAGGAAAAACAAGAAAGGGAAGGGAAGATAGAAGAAAGAAAAGGAAAGATGGAAGGAAAAGAGGAAAAGGAAAGGGAAAGGAAAGAATGAAAGAAAGGGAAAATAGGGAAGAGAAGGAAAGTGAAGGAAAGATAGAAGACAGGAAAGGAAAAACAAGAAAGGGAAGGGAAGATAGAAGAAAGAAAAGGAAAGATGGAAGGAAAAAGAGGAAAAGGAAAGGGAAAGGAAAGAATGAAAGAAAGGGAAAATAGGGAAGAGAAGGAAAGTGAAGGAAAGATAGAAGACAGGAAAGGAAAAACAAGAAAGGGAAGGGAAGATAGAAGAAAGAAAAGGAAAGATGGAAGGAAAAGAGGAAAAGGAAAGGGAAAGGAAAGAATGAAAGAAAGGGAAAATAGGGAAGAGAAGGAAAGTGAAGGAAAGATAGAAGACAGGAAAGGAAAAACAAGGAAGGGAAGGGAAGATAGAAGAAAGAAAAGGAAAGATGGAAGGAAAAGAGGAAAAGGAAAGGGAAAGGAAAGAATGAAAGAAAGGGAAAATAGGGAAGAGAAGGAAAGTGAAGGAAAGATAGAAGACAGGAAAGGAAAAACAAGGGAAGGGAAGATAGAAGAAAGAAAAGGAAAGATGGAAGGAACAAGAGGAAAAGGAAAGGGAAAGGAAAGAATGAAAGAAAGGGAAAATAGGGAAGAGAAGGAAAGTGAAGGAAAGATAGAAGACAGGAAAGGAAAAACAAGAAAGGGAAGGGAAGATAGAAGAAAGAAAAGGAAAGATGGAAGGAAAAGAGGAAAAGGAAAGGGAAAGGAAAGAATGAAAGAAAGAAAGGGAAAATAGGGAAGAGAAGGAAAGTGAAGGAAAGATAGAAGACAGGAAAGGAAAAACAAGGAAGGGAAGGGAAGATAGAAGAAAGAAAAGGAAAGATGGAAGGAAAAGAGGAAAAGGAAAGGGAAAGGAAAGAATGAAAGAAAGGGAAAATAGGGAAGAGAAGGAAAGTGAAGGAAAGATAGAAGACAGGAAAGGAAAAACAAGAAAGGGAAGGGAAGATAGAAGAAAGAAAAGGAAAGATGGAAGGAAAAGAGGAAAGGAAAGAAAAAGGGAAAGAGAAGAGAAGGAAAAATAGGGAAAAATGAAAAAGGGAAAATAGGGAAGGAAAGGAAAGGAAAGATAGAAGGAAGGAAAGGAAAGATAGAAAGGAAAGGAAGTCCTCCATTTACGACTGCAATTGAGATCAGGATTGCCATTGCTAAGCAAGGCAGTTGTTAAATGAGTCACATCCAATTTTATGCCTTGCTTTTATCTTGGTTGTTCAGCAAATTACATTCGTTGTTAAGTGAGCTTGGCCCCAAAAGCCAGGCTTAAAAACTTACCAATGTGTTTCCAGTGGCCGAGTGTGTACTGGGGAATGCAGGACTAAAGAAAGAAAAAAATTCACTAAGTTCTTTTGAGTCGGATAGGAGAAAAAAAAATAAAGATTTATTTATTTATTTTTTAGTTGCAAAGTTGCAGCCAGAAGTGCAACCTTGGATTAAGAGGAGCATCGCGTCCCAATTAATGCAAATAAATCGTTCTAGGCTTCAGGGAACTTACCTGATGGACTTTAACAATGGAGCGAACAGGCTCCGCGGAGATTCCAAGGTGCTTTCTAACAGCCTCCTGAGCTCTGCTTAACAACTCACTGTGAGGAATTGTGTCCGGGTCACCCAGGTGTGATTTAAACCAGGCGCCACCGAGCATCACCTGATAATCAGAAACATAAAAACAGCCACCTTAAAGCATGCCGGCTGGGGGATTCTGGAAATTGAAGTCTACGCATCTTAAAGCATGCTGGCTGGGGAATTCTGGGAGTAGAAGTCCACCCATCTTAACGTATGCTGGCTGGGGGATTCTGGGAGTTGAAATCATCTCTTAAAGCAGGCTGGCTGGGGAATTCTGGGAGTAGAAGTCCACCCATCTTAACGTATGCTGGCTGGGAGATTCTGGGAGTTGAAATCATCTCTTAAAGCAGGCTGGCTGGGGAATTCTGGGAGTAAAAGTCCACCCATCTTAACGTATGCTGGCTGGGAGATTCTGGGAGTTGAAATCATCTCTTAAAGCAGGCTGGCTGGGGAATTCTGGGAGTAGAAGTCCACCCATCTTAACGTATGCTGGCTGGGAGATTCTGGGAGTTGAAATCATCTCTTAAAGCAGGCTGGCTGGGGAATTCTGGAGTAGAAGTCCACCCATCTTAACGTATGCTGGCTGGGGGATTCTGGGAGTTGAAATCATCTCTTAAAGCAGGCTGGCTGGGGAATTCTGGAGTAGAAGTCCACCCATCTTAACGTATGCTGGCTGGGGGATTCTGGGAGTTGAAATCATCTCTTAAAGCAGGCTGGCTGGGGAATTCTGGAGTAGAAGTCCACCCATCTTAACGTATGCTGGCTGGGGGATTCTGGGAGTTGAAATCATCTCTTAAAGCAGGCTGGCTGGGGAATTCTGGGAGTAGAAGTCCACCCATCTTAACGTATGCTGGCTGGGGGATTCTGGGAGTTGAAATAATCTCTTAAAGCAGGCTGGCTGGGGAATTCTGGGAGTAGAAGCCCACCCATCTTAACGTATGCTGGCTGGGAGATTCTGGGAGTTGAAATCATCTCTTAAAGCAGGCTGGCTGGGGAATTCTGGGAGTAGAAGTCCACCCATCTTAACGTATGCTGGCTGGGGGATTCTGGGAGTTGAAGTCCACCTCTCTTAAGGTGAGTTGAGAAACAATACTATAGCGAAAAGTAAATTAGCTCCAATTCCACTACTAATGTGGTCACCTCAATGCTTCCCCTTTTCAGCCATGCTCCAAATTTAAAAGCACTTGGGTTACGCATCGAAAATCCCGACAAGAAGGTGCGAAAGATGAAAAGTGCACAATCCCCACACTTCGTACCGTCAGTCGAGTGGCAGAGTCTTGGTGACCGTTCTGTTCGGGAAATGCCACCGAGTCGTAAACGATGCCCAAAAGCGGGCGATCCTCGAACGATGGCACCAAATGGCCAAATCCCTGGACAAAATACATATTTTTTTTTTTAAAGAAATGAATTTTTTTAAAAAAAAAATAAATCACTTTTTTGGAAGCCTTGTTCAAAAGGTCCCGAAAGTAAGTCCTTGGCCACTGGGACCAGAATGCCCGTCGCTAAGCAAGATGGTCATTCAATGAGCCAGTGCCTGTTTTGAGACCCTTTTGTAAATTATTTTAGGACCCTTAAGTAAATCCCCAAGGTTGTTAAGCAAATTTGGTTCCCCCCCCCCCAACACTGGTTGTGGGCTTGATTTGGGTGGGATTTAAGTTTTTCCTCGGGGTCTGCTTTTTTCCCCCTTTCTTTGGAATCACGTTACTAGCCAGAAATCCTACCGTCACAGGAAGTTGTGCGTTTTCGTATTGCAGATTCACCACCGCCACAGAAACCGCTCGGATGGCTAGCAGATCTTGGATAAGGGGTTCAAATCCGGCAGGGAGCAAGTCAGCCAGAGCTGGGAGGAGAAGGAGAAGAAATATATATATATATATTTTTTTTTCAGATTAGCCCTTGCAAATTTGCTAATTCTCAAGGCTGCACCAAAGCAATCAACCACATTAACGTGGCTTCGTCTTAGGTTGCAATTTTCTGCAAACAGATCAGTAGTGGGATTCAAAAATTTTTAACTACCGGTTCTGTGGGCGTGGCTTAGTGGGTGTGGCAGGGGAAGGATATGGCAAAATCCCCGTTCCCTCCCCACTCCAACCTGCTTTCCAGCTCTGTTCTCCTCTTTCCCTTCCTCTCCACAAGCCCCACTCCCTTCTACTACCACTGATGACATTACCTAGTTGGGCTGGGCGGGGGGGGGTTGGACTAGATGACTTGCAAAGTCCCTTCTACCTGTTAATCTGTATCAGTTCTCCTCCTCCTGCTCTCTGCAAACCCTACTTCCTTTTAGCACTGATGACGTTACCGAATTGGGCCATGAAACGTCTGCGAGAAAACCAGCTGGCTCAGAGAGCACCTAGGAGCCCACAATTCTCTTCTTCCTTCCCCCTTCTAACACTGATGATGTTCCCTAGCTGGGTCATGAAACGTTTGCAAGAAAACCCACCAAGCTCAGACAGCACCCAGAACCCCACAGCTGGGCGGGGGCAGGTTGGACTAGATGACCTGCAAGGTCCCTTCTAACTGTTAATCTGTATCTGTATCAGCTGGGACTCGATGGGAGGCAGACTGGGACCAGTCAGAGGCAGTATTGGCCGGTTCTCCGAACTACTTAACATTTACGCTACCGGTTCTAGGGAACGGGTCCAAACCGACTGAATACCACCTCTGAAACGTGTGTGTATGAGAGAGAGAGAGAGAGGTGTGTGTGTGTGGTCCACACTTCACAACTGCAATGACAACCCCCCTGCGAGGAAGCACCCCTTTCTCCTACCTCTGGCGGGCAAAGCGCTGATCACATGATCGGCCTCCATGTTGCCGTCCTGCAGCGCAATCTATGGAAAAACAAACTACTGTCGGCTCTAACATTCGCTATTCAGGAGATGGATTCCCCGAAGTTAGAAATCTAGCTCGCCATCCACCGAGCCTGATAAGCTACACTTCTTACATGCAGGGATTATTATTTTTAATCGATAAAGAGGGAGGTTCCTTCTTGCTGGCGCCCAGATGTACAGATAAATCAGACGTTGGAAGGGACCTTGTAGGTGATCTAGTCCAACCCCCAACCCGCCTTAGCAGGAGACCTACATCTGATCCCAGGACAAGGCAACCGTCATAAATATGAGTCATTTGCCAAGTGTCGGAATTTTGATGGGGAATAGTGCAACGCTTTGTGAGTGTGAAAAACAGTCACTTTTTTTTTTTCAGCTTCGTGGTAACAGTCACTAAACGAGCGGCTGTAAGTCAAGGGCTACCTAGAATGAAATGACACTGCTTCTGTGCACCATGATATGGAGAGCCCAATGTTGGGAGAAATGATGATACCGATCTTTGGAATCATCCTCTTCATTTAAAGACCCTATAATCCCTGGCGGGGTGCAGTCTGGGCAAATAAATGGAGCTAGTTTTAGTGGCCGGATGCCCTTCCCGTCACTAATGTGGAATTATGTTCAGCAGATATATTCTCGGATGGAAGATTGGAAGGAGGAAAACTGGGGGGAAACTAAGGGACACTACATCCCCCTTTTGGTCAAGTTCTCCCCACCTGCCAGGACCCCGAGGTGGTTCTGTCCAGTCGTTTCACCGGGGCGTTGCAGTGGATTTTGACCCCTCGTTCTCTTGAGAAGGAAGCTAAACTTTGGGGAAGGGTCTCCAGTCCACCACGCAGGGACCACTGGCTCCAGTGCCCTTCCCGGGCCTGGCGGATGAGCCGGCAATCCACCGGGGAAGTTTCTTCTGGAAGGAAAAGAGAGGAGAATCTGGAAATGCTTCCCCGGTTGGCCAAACCTGGTTAGGGGGTCGCCCCTTCCCCACAACCACCAAGAAGAGTCTAGACCACCATCTGTCAAAAACTGTCTTACCTCACCGCACATGCGCGCACCTCAAAGGCTGATTTTCAGCTGGTTTGAGGCCTTTTTTGGCCTCCCAAAGGCTACTGCAGGCTTCTGCAGGCTTTGCAGGCCGAAAACTAGGCCCGTTTCGTCACTTCAGGTATTTTTCAGAAAAACAGCCTTTGGGGGGGCTGAAAATCAGCTGTGAGGCACAGTGCATGTTAGGGGCCGGAGGGGGGATTGTGTGGGCATGTGTAGGGGATGTGGGGGGAGCACATTGCCTTCTAGGTACTGGCACGTGTGCGTGAGCATCAAGCGTGCGCGCACAATTTTTGGCACAGGAGCCCAAAAAGTTTAGCTACCACAGGTGTAGTGTCTGCTGGGTGGGTGGGTGGGTGGTTTGGACTAGATGACCTACAAGGTCCCTTCCAACTCTATTCATCCATATCTATATATCACCTTCCTCTCCTCCAATCTGTTTATTATCAGATCAAATGCTTATTCTCAATGCACCAACATGTATACAATGAATTATTACATATTATTAATATTGGTACGTTGGCATTCTGCTGGCTGAGGTGCTTGTGCCCTTGTCCAGTAGGCAGAAATTCAACAGGTAAGTGCTCAGCTTCTCTCTTAGCACCCAAACCTGTCCGATCCTAGGGTTAGCCTACAGCTAATCCTTGAATTACGACCGTAATGAGATGGACATCTTGGTTGCTAAGCAAAGCAATGAGCTGTTTAATGAGCTACGCCCCATTTTACAACCTCTTTTTGCTAGGTTATATCCACGGTTGTTAAGTGAATCACAGATCCATTAAGCCAATCCAGCTTCGTCCGCCGCTTGTCGGAAGACGGCAGCAAAATGGAGATCAGGTGAGCTCGGGATACTGCAATTTTATTTCATCTTTAAAAAATTGGATGTGTTAAAAGGATGGTTTGGATGACCTTTTCCCCCACCCACCCCCTTAAAAACTCACTTTTGGCAAGGGTCATGCCCAGCATAACTGAACCATGTTTCCGCTCAGCCAGGAATAACGCTGGGAAACAAGAACGGATGCTCAACGCTCGGGAATCGCCAGCGAAAACTCCCCGGCAGAGACTGTCTATGGCTATATCGGCCATCTGAAAAAGAGAAAATGCCACCAAATTAAAGACTGTCCTCGATTTACAGACATAAATCTATCTATCTATCTATCTATCTATCTATCTATCTATCTATCTATCTATCTATCTATCTATCTATCTATCTACTTATCTATCTAGATATAGATATATGCGAAATACCACTCACACATCATCACAAAATCTCCAGAACCTTAAGGCCTACAAACTTGAAATTTGGCACGTATATTCCTCTTGGCTTCTAGGTGCTCACAAAGAAAGGATTTTTCCAAATGATCATCAGAGCATTTAGAATATTTCCTATATTATTATTATTATTATTATTATTATTATTATTATTATTATTATTATTATTATTATTGTTGTTGTTGTTGTTGTTGTTGTTGTTGTTGTTGTTGTCATGCTCTGATGCTAAGGATTACTAGCATGGGTATCAAGCTAGCAATAATATGTTTATATTCTATTCATTGGCTAGTCTGGTTTCCCCCAGCCTGAAGCTGCCAATAAGTTATTCTACATTTCTCTAGTCTCACATCATCCATTACAGAAAGAAAGAATATTTTAAAACAAGCACAGCCTTCCCTGCATTGAGCTGATAAGGCAGAAGGATTCCCACCCTGTTTTTTCCCCCTTTGCCCCACCTTTCAAAACACCAGCCTTAACAGAATATAAAATATTCTTTTTTCTAAAAAAGAAAAATTCTCCTTTGGTTTAAGCTTCCTTACCATTATTCCACAATTCTATTCTGTTTGCACAATGCTTCCCTTTTAGCCGTGACCTGAAAACCTTGACACCCTAGATTTCTGCATGCGGGGGTTGTTTTCCAAAGAAACACCACCGAAATATAATGTAGACTATCCTGTCTAGGGGACAAACCTTCCTCGTTTATTTACTTTTCCCCCCTGTGTTTGGAAAATCAAATTTCTCGGTTTAACTTCTATGTTTTCCCTGTGTTTAGAAAAATGAACTTTCCAGTTTATTTTCTATTTTCTTCCCTGTGTTTGGAAAACAAGCTTTGCAGTTTAATTCCTTATTTTTTTTCCCCCCATGTTTGGAAAAAATGAACTTTCTGGTTTATTTTCTATGTTTTCCCGTGTTCGAAAAATGAGCTTCCCCAGTTTAATTTAAATTTTTTTCCTGCATTTTTAAATGGTTGTGGAAACTTAGCAAGTGAATTTTCTCCTGCAAAAAAAATGACTTATTTTTGCACGCCAAGGCAGAAGAGTAGAGCTAAGGGTTGGATGGAAAGCAGGGTGAGATTTTTGGGGTGGGAGTTAAGAAGGGTTTTCTTGCTCATGGAAATACCTCCTGGCCAAAACGACGGGCCACGAAAGCGTGGATGGTCTCATCGGGTTCGGTTCCACGAGGGGCCAACAGTTCCTTCAACCCACTCCAGACAAGAGGGCTGGAGAACGGTGGCACTGTCTGGAAAATGCCCCTGAAACAGAAGAAATAGTATCAATGAAGGAAAATATTTGTAGCTCAGGGTTGGAAGGAGTTGGTCTCTGAGCTTGGTGGTTTTCTTGCAGACGTTTCATGGCCCAACTAGGTAACAGCATCAGTGCTAGGAGGGAGTTGGCTTGAGGAATGGAGGAGGGAGGGAGAAAGTGGTGGAAGAAGACTGTGGGGTCTTTGATGCTGCCTGAATTTGGGTGTTTGCTTACTGGCATATCATAACCCAACTAGGTAAAATCATCAGTGTTAGAAAGGAATGGGGATTGTGGAGTGGAGGAAGGAGAAAGAGAAGGAGAAAGACGAGAAGACGAAGAGGAGGAAGGAAGGGGAAGAAGATTGTGAAGTCCTTGGATGCTCTCAAAAGTTTTGTTATTTTCTTGCAGACATTTCATGACCCTACTAGGTAACTGCATCAGTGCTACCGGTAGTAAGCTGGTGCTAAGAGGCTTTAAGCACTGATGATGTTCCCTAGCTGGGTCATGAAACATCACCAAGGACCCCGATCGGATTTGGCGCAATGATGGACGTACTTCAGGCCGGAAGGGAGTTTGTGAAGGGAACCTCCAACGTAGAGGTAGCGATTTTTCGAGGCTGGATGGTCTCCTGGGACAGGAAGAACGTCAGCTTCTAACCCAAGCTCCGAAATCTAGAATAAAATCACAATATCGTTGCACTTGAACCAGGAAATGTCACCATAATTTCAAAGTGCAATAATCGATCGATCTCTTTTTCTCTCACATTCTTTCTTTTTCTCTCTTTCTTTGTTTCTGTTTCTTTTTTTTGTTTTTCTTTGTTTTTTCTTTCTGTTTCTCTTTGTTTCTCTGTCTTTGTTTCTCTCGCCGTCTTTCTCTTTCTCTCTCATTATCTCTTTCACTTTTTCTTTCTATTGCTTTCTGTTTCTGTTTTTTCTCTTTCTTTCTGTTTGTTTTTCTCTCTTTCTCTTTCTCTATTTCTTTCTCCGTCTTTCTCTCTTTCTCTGTTTCTCTCTCTCTCTCTTTCTCTTTATTTCTTTCTCCGTCTTTCTCTCTTTCTCTGTTTCTCTCTCTCTCTCTTTCTCTTTATTTCTTTCTCCGTCTTTCTCTCTTTCTGTTTCTCTCTCTCTCTCTTTCTCTTTATTTCTTTCTCCGTCTTTCTCTCTTTCTCTGTTTCTCTCTCTCTCTCTCTTTCTCTTTATTTCTTTCTCCGTCTTTCTCTCTTTCTCTTTCTCTCTCTCTCACACACATACATACACACCTTCCACACCCAGCAACACAACTGGGACCACAATTTCCTTTGCCGAGCAAGCCAACCAATAAGAAAATTGACCAGATTGCCTGGCCATTTTTGTTTGTTTGTTTGTTTTTTAACCACAGTCGTTCAGCAAATCCCGCCGGAGTGAATCACATGGACGTTAAGTGAGTCCAGCTTTTCCCCATTGACTTTGTTTGCTGGAGGCCTCCAGGGAAAGTCGCAAAAAGGGGATGGCGTGACACGCCCCACCCCCCCCAGGACTCTGCCACCATCGTAAATACACGCCAGTGAGATTTGGATTGCAAGACCATGGGGAGGCTGCGACAGTCGGAAGGGTGAGGACTACATCTAAGTCGCTTTTTTTTTTTCCAGCGCCGATGCAACTTCAAATGAGTGGTTGAAATTTGGAGGCTACATTTGGCTCCATCGCCTGAAGAACGTACCATGAGAAGGGTGTTTTTCCCTACAAGTCCGGCAGGTCGGATCCCTCTGGGGCCATGTTCGAAAACAGCCCCATCTTCTGTCCGGGTGGAATGAATCCAGCCCCCCAACCGGTGGCTGCCCTCCAAAAGGATGACCTGGATGGATGCCCGGGGCGGGGGGGAGGGGGAGCCAGGAAAAAGAGAGAAAAATAAAATACAACACATCGATTGGGTTGGTTGTGGAGTGGTGCGGTCGCCTCCCAATCAGGAGGCCGTGTGAGTTTAATCCTAAGTAGAAGCAGATATTTCTCTCTCTCTCTCTCGGCGCTGTGAGATTATCTGCCGAACAAAACTCCGCCTCAGCAACAGGAAGGGCATCTGGCCAGTAAACACGCTGCTAGCTCCATTCGGTTGCCCAGGTTCCACCCTTCAAGGGATTATGGCCGTGATGGCGAACCTATGCCACAGGTGACACGCAGAGCCATTTGTGCCGGCATGCGAGCTGCAGGCAAACTTACCTCACTGTGCATATGCGTGCCTCACAGCTGATTTTTGGCTGGTTTGAGGCCTTTTTCGGCCTACCCAGAGGCTTCAGGAAGGCTTCTGCAGGCTTTTCAGGATGAAAATTAGGCCCGTTTCATCACTTCCTGTTTTTCCGGAAATACCAGAAGTGATGAAATGGGCCTAGTTTTTGTCCTGAAAAGCCTGAAGAAGCCTTCCTGAAGCCTCTGGGAGGCCGAAAAAGACCTCAAACCGGCCGAAAATCACCTGTGAGGTGAAGTGGAGGTAAGGGGCCGGTGGCGGGGAGGGGTTGCGCACCATTTTTGGCACAGGAGCCCAAAAAGGTTAGCCACCACTGGATTATGGGATCATTAAATGATAGATTGAGTTGGTCACACATTGAGGACTTCCTTTATGGTTGTTTTGCCCGGATGGAAATTAAGTGGAGGAAGAGAGGGTTCCGAAAACGACTCTTTCCCTTCTTAACTTCCATCCGGGCCAAAACACCCATATAAAGTAGGTAGTCCTCGGCATATGACTAAAACGAAACCCCAAATGTCCGTTGCTAAGTGAGTTTTGGCCCCATTTCTTGCCGCAGCGGTTCAGCGAATCGCTGCACTTAAGTCGGTAACACCGTCATGAAGTGAATCCGGCTTCCCTATCGAGTTTGAAAGGATTGCAAAAAGGGGTCCCGCACTGCAACCGCTGTAAATACGAGCCGGTGGACAAGCGTTCAAAGTTCAATCCTGTGAATGCTGCAACGGTCATTAGTGTGAAAAATGGTCATAAGTCACGTTTTTAAAAAAATGCCGTTGTAACTTCGAACAGTCATCAAATGAACTGTTGTAATCCGAGGAGCCTAAAATGTCCATTGCTAAACCAAACAGTTGTTGTAATTTGATATGTGCTACAACCTGGATGTTATGTTTTGTATATTAGATGTGACATGGGTTATTTCACAAATGTAGTTTTAACTCTGTCCTAAATTTTATTTGTCTATAAATCATATACTGATCTTTGACGGCAATAAATCTCTTTGATTGATTGATTGATCAATTCAATGGGCAAGTTCTCACCTTAGATGCCAGTGAACTTCTGGCAAGGTAATAGCAAGCTGCGAGACCAGTTACTCCTCCGCCCAGAACTGCTACTTTCAGCTGCATTGGGAATCTGAAAGGAGAGAGGATGCGATAAAAGTTGGGTTTCCAAAAATCTGGGTGAATTCCCCCCAAATTGGGTAAAAGTGGCTTCCTTTTGGGTGACGGCACACGAACCCACGACCCAATCCCAGCAGGGAACATTCAATTAAATGTAATGAATTCAATTGCCTCATGTATTTGTGGGCGGTCCAACATGGGAGGTTTTTAAGGAAATATTGGACAATTGTTTGTCTGAAATGAGATACAGTTTACTGCTTAAGCAGGGGTTTGGACTAGAAGACCTTCAAAGTCCCTTCCAACTCTGTTATTTTCCTTCCTTCCTTCCTTCCTTCCTTCCTTCCTTCCTTCCTCCCTCCCTCCCTCCCTCCCTCCCTCCCTCCCTCCCTTCCTTCCTTCCTTCCTTCCTTCCTTCCATCCATCCAGTTTTCAAGAAGAAACTGGAGATTTGTCTGGAATGATTATAAGCCCTATATTATATTAATTATATTATATTGTATTATATTAACTATACTATAACTATACTATACTATAACTATAACTATACTATGCTATGCTATGCTATGCTATGCTATGCTATGCTATGCTATGCTATGCTATACTATTATATTATATTATATGGTCTCCTGCTTGAGCAGGGGTTTGAAGACCTCCAAGGAGCTGCCTTCCAACTCGGTTATGAGAGGGAGGGAGGGGAAGAGGAAGGGAGGTCACACCGATCCTGGATTTAATCCCCGCCCCTCTCCCGTCCCTAATCGTAGATAAAATGCCTTTTGATCTGCCTTCCAACCCTCCCAGAGGCGTCAATATCCACCTCCTGCAAGCTTTTCGCCTCCCGCCCCCGCTTTTTTTCTTCTCTCCTGACCCCAATTTTGCAAAAACACTAATCCCTCCTGCGTGCAAATCCCGCCTTCGCCCACTCCCGGTGCATTCATACGACCAGCGATAACACGCGTCTCGCGGCGGCCCCCCCTAACCTGCAGATCAGCCAACTCCGAGCTTCCAGACCCCCCTCCCAGTGCAGCCGAGATGCGAGCTCCGCCCTTCCGCGCCGGGATTGGTCAAAACGGGCGGTGACGTCACCCTTCTCGGATTGGGCGAATCGCCTCCAATCGGGGGGCGTGGGCGGAGACTTCGGGATGTTGACGGAAGTGCTGTGCTACAGCATTGAGCAATTTTTATTTTATTTTATTCTCGAGATCGCACTTAAATTATGTTTTTTTTTTTTAAATTAAGCCAATCAGACCAGATCTAATAGAGCTCTAGGTCTGATTTAATAGAGATAAATTCATGAGGACTAGGGTTTTCACCTCCTTGGATATGAGAGGAGCTGGGAAATGACTCTTAAGGTGTGATTGCACAATTCTGCAGGGTTGTTGTGCAGCATAGAATATCTAAATTAATACAATCATTCATCATGTCAGTGTCTTCTGAGAATTAAACCATTACTTTTGGGCTCGCAAGAGATTCCAGTGAAACCTCTGCTGTCCTTATTCACCAAATGCTATTTTTAAAAAAAAAATACTCTAGGGAGGTCAGGAGGCCTATAGACTCCCTTTGTCACTGGAGGTTCCTGAGTGAGCTCTTGTGCTAATTTGGCCCCAATGAGGCGGTTCCAGATGGGTTGCAAGGCCTAAATTCAGAATACAGGGATTTTTTTAAAAAAAATTAATATCAATTAAATAATATTAAACTTTTTTTGTCACCTATTGCACTGCCCAGTTTCAGAATAACCCAGGAATTACTACAACCTCCCTGCACACATGCAAAAAACACACAAGAGAAGCTCATAGACTCACAGGTTTTGATCCTAGAGAAAAAAAACTGCTTTCCAGTTGCAAAGAAGTGAAACACAAGTTACAGAGGCAGCGACGGACCTTAAATTAAGACATAAGAACTAAGCCTGCAACATCAAACTGCCAGCTTGTCTGTTCTTGGCCACTTGCAACCCAAACAAAAGAAATCCACTTTTCGGACAATTCTGTTCCAGGCATTTTGAAAAAGGGGATCTGACAATGGGATGGAAAATGGCAATAATTCTCAGTTTGATGCCTTAATGCCGTGATGGCGAACCTATAACACGCGTGCCACAGGTGGCATGCAGAGCCATTTGTACGAGCACGTGAACCCCAGCTAAACTTACCTGTACTGTGCACGCGTGCACCTCCCAGCTAATTTTTGGCCCGTTTGAGGCCTTTTTCAGCCTCCCAGAGGCCGTAAAAAGGCCCATTTCATCACTTCCAGTGTTTCTGGAAATACAGGAAGTGACGAATCGAGCCCATTTTTCGGCCTACAAAGGCTGCAGAGGCTTTCCTTGAGCCTCTGGGAGGCCGAAAAATCAGCTGGGAGGCACATGCAGTCCAAGTAAGGTGGCGGTTGGGGGGAATCACACATGCATGCGCAGGTGGTGTGGGGGACCCTGCATGCAAGGCTTTCTGGTGCGCAATTTTCGGCACAGGAGTCCAAAAAGGTTAGCTACCACTACCTTAATGGAACCTCTACATTGAGACGCAGTATAACTTACTTCATCAATTCCCGTGGTGTTTCATATCTGGCCAGAATGACTCCCACTCATCCAGATTTCCCTATCAATTAGGAAGGTTTTTTTTTTTTTTAAACTCTTTAAAGCACCAGGATTATTGAATTAGTTAAAACTCAGAAATTTCCAGTCCCCGAATTCTCCAGGCACTCCAACAACTCAAGACCCTTTTCAAAAAGCTGGCCTTTTCGGGACACGCCTCCCACTCCCCAACAGAACCAAGACAACATGGTGTTTCCTTGTTTTTTTTTTTTGTTAAATAAATTTATTCACAAAAAAAGTTTCAATCTCTTCATTTTCTCCCAAGTCATCTACTGCAAATGTACAACAAACCCTTCATTGTGTAGAAAGTTGTTAAAACCAAGCGCGGCACCCCAGTCTCTGATTGGGGGGGGGGGGGGTGGGAATGTCATAGCACACCTTAGTTTGGCCCTGAGGGTTAGTGGGGCAGCCAGGAAAGGAGGGAAGGAGGCAAAGAAAGGGAAAGAAAAAGAAAAAAGAACGGATGTGCAGACGAGGAAAAAGGCTGCTTTGAGGTTTCGACCTTCCAATTCTCATTTCCCCCCCACACACACACACAAAATCCATTTTTTTTCCTCCCCCATCTAAATCTTAAAACTCTGGGAAATTCGAGAGAGGGGGGGAACTCCGCAGAGGCAAGAAATAAAAATAAAACAGAAACATTTAAAAAAAAAAAAAGTCGAAAGAAACCTGGATTAAAAAGGTAGAAAAACCGAAGTGAAGATCCAGCCTTTGGAGAAAACGAACCCCACGCGGTAACGGTTTCTTGGGTTTTATTAATTCTTTTTGCCACCACTGCTTTTTTCCTCCTTTTCTCTGGGGGTTTAAAAAGACCCACGGGCCAGTCGCTGAGGCAAGAGCGGCTCGTGGTCAAAAAAGGGCTGCGGATGAATACTTCTTCTTTCCCCCCCCCCCTTTTTTTTTTTTTTTTACAGTTTCTTCGAGTGCAAATCATCCAGCTCGTAGAAAAGTACGTAACCTTCGCTGGAGGGGACCTGGTTCTCGTTGATGGGGGACACCCTGCGGAAAGAGGGGAGGGATTGGGGAAGCGGGGAGGAGAGGAGTTCAGAGAGTTATGAGACACTTGTTTCTGTTTTTAATTTTTTTCCTCTTTTTTGAAATCTATATACTGTATATAAAAGCGAAATATCACTCACGCATCATCACAAAATCTCTAGAACCGTCAAGCCTACAAACTTGAAATTTGGCACATAGGTTCCTCTTGGCTTCTAGGGGCTCACTAAGAAAGGATTTTTCCAAATGACCCTCAGAGCATTTAGAGTATTTCCTATATTATTATTATTATTATTATTATTATTATTATTATTATTAACACGCTCTGATGCTAAGGAGTTCTACTCCCCCTCCCCACCCGAAAAGAAATCTCTTCCAAATGCAAAACACAAGCAGAGGAGAGGAGGTTCAGTTTCAATTTCACAGCAGCAAGCAGCTTCAGTACAGAACAGTTGAGCTAAGCCACGCCCAGGCGCCTTGCTGTCTCCTTGCTCACACAGCAAATATTCTTTCAGTTTCCAAACAGCCCTCAACTCTCTGACACACGGATGGGACGCTAGCCAGATGAATATCGATGGATGCTGGGAGGCAGAGGCAGAATTCCCCCCCCACACACACACATTATTTTCCTCCCCAAAAACTAAGGCCGACCACATAGTTTCGTAGCGAAGCATGGGTATCCAGCTAATATTGAACATAAAAATTCAATGTCTATATGAACAGTGTGTTGTCTTAGTACGGTTGTTTATAGCTACTATAACAATGAACATTTTGCCAAGATTACTACGTTTGTTCCAAACGATACCGATAAAGATAAAAATATTTTGCGAAATTAAATGTCAAAATAAATTTGCCACGGGGGAAAAAAGAATCAGTCTGAAAATATGACAAGATTCCAAAAAACAGAGGGAGGTTAAGCGAGAAATTTGTAAAGTGAGTTCTGCCCAATTTTATGAATTTTGACCGCAGGGAGGCCGGGACGGTTATAAGTGTGAAAAACAGTCCTAAAGTCACTTTATTTCAGGGCCTTTGTAACTTTGAACGGTCAGTAAGCAAGGGGCTGTTGCTATGTCGAGGACTAGCTGTCATTGGATGTATTTCGTTTCTCTGCACGTCGCTGAAAACTTCCACCGAAGTTTTTAAACTGTTTATGTGCAAACGTCTAAATTGCACACGGAGGCTTACCGGGAATCGTTAAACACACGCCAGCCAGACTGATCCTTGCAGAAGGCTGTGTAATGACCATAGTGGACACTTCCAGAGTGATTGCACAGGGCATACAGGTTATACACGGGGGTGCCTTCAGGAGAGTGAAAACGGCAAGTAATGTAAACGGATACCGAAGAACAGATTTCATGCTACTTGATGAGATTGGCTCTGTTTAAAAATACTTTTAAAAATTCTATTCTATTCTATTCTGCATTCTATTATTCTAGTCTATTCTATTCCAATTCCATTCCACTCTATACTCTATTTTATTCTCTATTCTATTCCTATTTCTCTCCTATTCTATTCCTCTATTCCCATTCATTCCATTCCAATTCCATTCTATTCCACTCCATTCTACTCTATATTCCAGGGGTCTCCAACCTTGGCTCCTGGAAGCCTGGCGGACTTCAACTCCCAGAATTCCACAGCCAGCTTTGCTGGCTGTGGAATTCTGGGAGTTGAAGTCCGCCAGGCTTCCAGGAGCCAAGGTTGGAGACCCCTGCTATATTCTATACCCTCCTCCACTCTATTCTTTCTTTGTTCCATTCCATTTCATTCCATTCCATTCTATTCCTTTCCCATTCCTTCCATTCTATTCTACTCTATATTCTCTACTCTACTCTACATCTAAGTCTGTCTAACTCTACTCATTCTTTGTTCTATTCCATTCCACTCCATTCTAAAAAGAAAAAATTAAAGATACCCAGAAAGAATTGTCCCCAAATTCAGAGCATGACTTACCGGCCTTTTCGCTTGCAAACTCCTTCAGGGTGAGCTGCTGGAGGGGGAAATCTACATAAACGGAGCATTTCTTAATGGAATAGCGGGTGGTGGAAAACCGGTTGAGATCTGAGGAAACCGCAGGTCAAGGAGCAGATAACTCACAGCTTTGGCATAACGTTGATTATTATTATTATTTTTTTTTAGGCAGCCCATTTCACTATTAGGTGACTCTGGAGGGGGGTTTTCAACACGCCACCTTTCTCCCCCTTTCTCCCACATTTTCTTCCCTCAAAAATCCCAGAGGGATGGAGAAGCAAATAATGGGAAAGGATACGCAGCACGAGGATACGGGGGAAACGCTGGATGGTCAGCTTCTTGGTGCTTCGGGTCCTTTGCCGGCATTTGTCACATACCTAGGGGGAGAGGAGAGAGAGAGAAAGAGACAAACAGAGACACGGAGACAGAGAGGAGAGGGAGGGAGAGAGAGAGAGAGAGAGAGGGAGAGAGAGAAAGAGAGACAAACAGAGAGAGACACAGAGACAGACAGAAGAGGGAGGAAGAGAGAGAGACAGAGAGAGAGGAGGGGGGGAGATAGAGAGGAGAAAGAGAGAGAAAGAGACAGAGAGAGAGAGAGAGGAGAGGGAGGGAGGGAGAGAGAAAAAGAGGAGAGGGAGAGAGAGAAAGAGAGACAAACAGAGAGAGACACAGACACAGAGAGGAGAGGGAGGGAGAGAGAGAGACAGAGAGAGAGGAGAGGGAAGGAAGAAGAAAGATAAAGAGAGGAGAGGGAGAGAGAGAAAGAAAAAGAGACAGAGAGGAGAGAGAGAGAGAAGAGTGAGTTTGGCTTGGTGTAAATCCTGTAGAAATGGTTACAGGTAGTCCTTGATTTACAACCACAAATGAGCCCAAAATTTGCATTGCTGAGAGAAACAGGTGTTAAGTGAGTTTCACCCCATTTTATGACCTCGCTTGCCACGTTTTTCATTGCCGTTCTAACTTTGATGGGTCACCAGATCAATCGTTGTAAGGCGAGGGCTGCCGGTAGATTCCTAATCTGCCAGGTTGAAATTTCCTCGGGCACCCAGAGGAGGAGGAGGAGGAGGAGGAGGAGGAGGAGGAGGAGGAGGAGGGAGGCAAAGTTTACCGGCGCATTTTCAGAATCCAGCTCTTCTTCTTTGGTGAAAAGCTTGAAGCAGTCAAGCAGAGAGACCTTCCCGCCAGCGAATCCTTTCTGCGTAAAGGCAAGCGGAGCATTTGGTTAGCGATATCTTTCCACCTCGCCACCTGGGTAACTAGACAATGTTACCTAGTTTGGCTCATAAAACATCTGCGAGAAAAACCACCCAGCTCAGAGAGCACCTAGGACCCCCTCCCCTCATTTCAACCTTGAGCTACAAATATTCCCCTTGATTGGGAGTAATTCAAGGAGTTTGAATCCATACTAAAAGCGGGGAGGAGAATTGTGGGGTCCTGGGTGCTCTCTGAGCTGGGTGGTTTCCTTGCAGATGTTTCATGGCCCAGCTAGAGAACATCCTCTGTCTCTCGGAGAAGCTTGCTTTCCTCTTTATCAAAAGTGTTTCAACTCAACCATCAAAAACGGGGCAATAAAAGAGGGTTGGGGGTGAACCATTCTCTACAAGAGCTCCCCCTTCTCCTCCTCCCCCACCACATCCCTACCGACCATCAGACTTTGGGATTGAATCGATCGACAGATCGAGAGCATCCCCGGGTTGCTGCTCTGCGTGATCCCTTGGGATCTCACCTTGGGGATAGGCAGGGAGAGGTCGCAGAAAACCTCGAAGGTGATGGACCGATAGCCACAGGCCTGACACTTGAGGCAGCTCTTCAACTGGCCAACGAAGAGGTCTGGTGGGGGAAAGAGAGAGAGAGAGAGAGAAGGGAAGAGAAAGAAGAAAGGAAAGGAGGTTCTGTTACTACAAGGATCTGTGTGGAACCTTTTAGAGAGATCAAAATGTTTAGCTCAGTTGACCTCGAGCAAAGGGACAGGCAATCCTCGTTTAACAACCGCTAGCTTAGTAACCATTCGAAGTGAGGATGACCTCTCCAGGGCTACTTACGATCTGGTTCCCAAGTTCTTCTCTCTCTCTCTTTCATTTTTATTTTTTTTAGTATGTTTTATTGGTAGTTTTCCTTTAACAACCAACATTTTTGTGGACAGTGTAATGACTGGGTTAATATATTTTTTCACACCATGCTAGCTGTAACAATACAAACTACATATACAGAGTTTTTAATCTTTCAACTTCTAACTCTGATGTGCTCATTATAATTATATTCTTTTATGTATCAGTATTATGCTATTTTCCCAATTTGTACTTATTTCTTTATTTTTCCCGTTTGTTGGGGCTCTGCTATATTCACCTCATTATCTTTAAACAATAGAACTCTCTATGGTTTTTTTTTATCATTTTCGATCATTTGCAGCATCCTGAAGTCACGTGACCGCTATTTTGCAGGGGCTTTTTTGCTGGTTTCTGTCATTGGAGTGAGGGTCTACTCACCTACTATTTTGCTGTCTTCTCTTTCCAAGTAGCGTTTCCACATCTGGTTAGCTTGCTCGTTGTCACTGGAAGGAGAGCAGAAAAAAGAAAGAAAATGAGAGGAAGGAAGGAAGAAAGAAAGGAAGGAAAAAAGGGAGGTAGGGAGGAAGGAAGGAGAGATGGATGGGTGGGTGGGTGGATGGATGGAAGGAATGAAAAGGGAAGGGAGGGAGGGAGGAAGGAGAGATGGATGGATAGATGGAAGGGAGGAAAAGGGAAGGGAAGGAGGAAGGAGGAAGGAAGGAGAGATGGATAGATGGATGGATGGATGGATGGAAGGGAGGACAGAAAAAGGGGAGGGAGGAAGGAAGGAAGGGTGATTGAGGGCCAAAATGGAGTTATTTTGTGTCATCAATGTACCCACACTTTCTGAATCAAAAAAAACCCTAGCAGGTCATTGTTTTGATGTTCAGGTTTTGAAGACAAGAAAACAAAAACAATTCATTTATTTAAAATAAAAACTAATTGTTTATTTTAGGACAAGTTTAAAAAATAGACAGCGTTACAAAAGCTCACTACAGCTCAATTAAAAAAAAATAGAAAAAATAAAACTTGGTGATGAAGTCAATAGGCCATTATCAACTGTATATTTTCTGTATAAATATAGAAAAAGACAAGCAAATACAAAGAAAAAATATATGCAAAAAGTATAAAAACTAAGTAAAAAAGGGGTTTTCTAAAAAAAATAATCCGATGTAGTAACAAGGCAAAGGAAAAAGATACCGTACTATATTAAAAACAAGACAAAACAGCATTTACCAATATATCGAATGGTAAAGCCCATATCTGAAAAGTTCACATTACAGAAGGGAGGAAAAAATTCTCTACTGTTGTAAAAAGTCAGGAAATCTGTACTGAGGGGAAGGAAGAACAATGCAGCGACGAACAACAACTGATAAATTAAAACTGTTTCTTCCATCGAGGGCGCAATTCAACACCCCGTTTCTGGTCCTGGCTCACCTCAACATTTCGGATTCCTCTAGTACCGAGGGCCACTTGGTGTCGGAGAGAATGCAGGGGCTTTTACGGCCCTTCCGGTTGATCTCCACGTGGAGTCGATCCATGAGAAACTTTAAAAACTCCTGAGCGTCTTGCTGGCTAGAAAGAAAAGAGGGGGGAAAAAAGTCACACATATTTTCCAAGATGTGAGATAATATATAACTCTGGATAAAAGAATTCGATCATAAATACTTTGAAAGAAATTCAGATATTTCATAGATTCAGGGAGTTGAAGTCCATCCCTCTTAAAGCCTGCTGGCTGGGGAATTCTGGGAGTTGAATTCCAACCATATTAAAGCACACTAGCTGGGGAATTCTGGGTTTGAAACCCATTCCTCTTTAAAACATGCTGGCTGGGGAATTCTGGGAGTCGAAGTCCATCCCTCTTAAAGCCTGCTGGCTGGGGAATTCTGGGAGTTGAAGTCTATCCCTCTTAAAGCCTGCTGGCTGGGGAATTCTGGGAGTTGAATTCCAACCATATTAAAGCACACTAGCTGGGGAATTCTGGGTTTGAAACCCATTCCTCTTTAAAACAAGCTGGCTGGGGAATTCTGGGAGTCGAAGTCCATCCCTCTTAAAGCCTGCTGGCTGGGGAATTCTGGGAGTTGAAGTCTATCCCTCTTAAAGCCTGCTGGCTGGGGAATTCTGGGAGTTGAAGTCTATCCCTCTTAAAGCCTGCTGGCTGGGGAATTCTGGGAGTCGAAGTCCATCCCTCTTAAAGCCTGCTGGCTGGGGAATTCTAAGAGTTGAAGTCCATTCCTCTTAAAGCCTGCTGGCTGGGGAATTCTGGGAGTTGAAGTCCACTCATATTAAAGCCTGCTGGCTGGGGAATTCTGGGAGTTGAATTCCAACCATATTAAAGCACACTAGCTGGGGAATTCTGGGTTTGAAACCCATTCCTCTTTAAAACATGCTGGCTGGGGAATTCTGGGAGTCGAAGTCCATCCCTCTTAAAGCCTGCTGGCTGGGGAATTCTGGGAGTTGAAGTCTATCCCTCTTAAAGCCTGCTGGCTGGGGAATTCTAGGAGTTGAAGTCCATCCCTCTTAAAGCCTGCTGGCTGGGGAATTCTAAGAGTTGAAGTCCATCCCTCTTAAAGCCTGCTGGCTGGGGAATTCTGGGAGTTGAAGTCCACTCATATTAAAGCCTGCTGGCTGGGGAATTCTGGGAGTTGAAGTCCAACCACATTAAAGCACACTCGCTGGGGAATTCTGGGTTTGAAACCTATTCCTCTTTAAAACATGCTGGCTGGGGAATTCTGGGAGTCGAAGTCCAGAAACCTGAAACCTTTCTGACTGGGGAATTCTGGGACTTGAAGTTCCCCCTTCTGAAAATGGCTAAAGTTGGGAAAACCCTGTACCACAGGTTAGCACAAGATTACAACTTTTTGCCACTAGTGAGCATTAGGAGAAATAGGTTGGCCGTTGCAAGCTTAGGAGACAGGACACGCCTCACCTGTATCCTGTAAAAGATGGGACGTATTTCTGAAAGACGGACTTGAAGCGGCTGGGGTTGGCGGCCTCGGTGGTATCGGGGTGCCACAACGTGACGATGACATCTGCCAAGGCTGGAGAGAAGGGGACACGCTCACTGGTCAGTTTCCCTGCCTTCTCATTCCAACTGTCAGCAGCTTTGCGCAAAAGCCCACAGCGTGGCCTCTTCTATTTTTATACCTAATTCACTAGGTCAATAAGTTAATAGGCTAAGCCTGCACTTCTGTACATCCTGCTGAGGATTAATTCCTAAAGCGTACTGAACTGAGAGGGACTTAATTTTAATTGGTGACACAACTATACTCTCTCTCTTCCTCTCTCCCCTACCTCTCTTCCTCGCTCTCTTCCTCTCTCTTTTCTCTCTCTTCTTCTTCCTCTCTCTCTCTTCCTCTCTCTCTTCCTCTCTCCCCTACCTCTCTTCTTCCCTATCTTCCTCTCTCTTTTCTCTCTCTTCTTCTTCCTCTCTCTCTCTTCCTCTCTCCCCTACCTCTCTCCCCTACCTCTCTTCTTCCCTATCTTCCTCTCTCCTTTCTCTCTCTTCTTCTTCCTATCTCTCTCTTCCTCTCTCCCCCTACCTTTCTTCCTCCCTCTCTTCCTCTCTTTTCTCTCTCTTCTTCTTCCTCTCTCTCTCTTCCTCTCTCCCCTACCTCTCTTCTTCCCTATCTTCCTCTCTCTTCTTCTTCCTCTCTCTCTCTTCCTCTCTCCCCAACCTCTCTTCTTCCCTATCTTCCTCTCTCTTCTTCTTCCTCTCTCTCTCTTCCTCTCTCTTTTCTCCCTCTTCTTCTTCCTGTCTCTCTTCCTCTCTCCCCTACCTCTCTTCCTCCCTCTCTTCCTCTCTCCTTCCTCTCTCTTCTTCTTCCTATCTCTCTCTTCCTCTCTCTTCTTCTTCCTCTCTCTTTCTTCCTCTCTCCTTCCTCTCTCTTCTTCTTCCTCTCTCTCTCTTCCTCTCTCCTTCCTCTCTCTTCTTCTTCCTATCTCTCTCTTCCTCTCTCTCTTCCTCCCTCTCTTCCTCTCTCCTTCCTCTCTTCTTCTTCCTATCTCTCTCTTCCTCTCTTCCTCCCTCTCTTCATCTCTCCTTCCTCTCTCTTCTTCTTCCTCTCTCTGTCTTTCTCTCTCCTTCCTCTCTCTTCTTCTTCCTATCTCTCTCTTCCTCTCTCCTTCCTTTCTCTTCTTCTTCCTATCTCTCTCTTCCTCTCTCTCTTCCTCTGCCTCTTCCTCTCTCCCCTACCTCTCTTCTTCCCTATCTTCCTCTCTCTTTTCTCTCTCTTTTCTCTCTCTTCTTCTTCCTCTCTCTCTCTCTCTCTTCCTCTCCTACCCCCCTCTTTTATTGTGGCCACGTCATGCAGGGGAATTCACTGGAGAAAGCAATTATTGCTGAAAATATTCTGTATCAAACAATATGACGCTCCCGCCTGCCAACAGTTTAACTGAGGCCTGAGATATTCTGGGGGTTTCCTTTAGTTGTGGGCTTCCAACAGAATGACTGCCATCAGTGAACTAGGCAGCAGAGCAACGTAATAAATAAAATAAAATGAAAAAAAATTCCCTACTACTTGCCTCCAGAAGTTGTGAATGCTCCAACACTGGAAGTTTTTAAAAAGATGTTGGATAACTGTTTGTCTGAAGTGGTGGAGGGTTTTCTACCTAGGCAGGGGGTTGGACTAGAAGACCTCCAAGGTCCCTTCCAATCCTGCTATTCTATTCTATTCTGAATTCTATTCTATTCTGAATTCTATTCTATTCTGTGCTGAATTCTATTGTTATTCTCTATCCTATCCTATCCAATCCAATCCAATCCAATCCTATCCTATCCTATCCTATCCTATCCTATCCTAGCCTACCCTACCCTACCCTACCCTACCCTATCCTATCCTATCCTATCCTATCCTATCCTATCCTATCCTACTAACTGAAGCATGGCCTCGGCCACCCTCTTGCGATCAAGCAAGTGCCTGCACAAGCAAGCTCAGGAGGGAGCCACTGTTCAGCCTTGATCTACACCGCTTCTCTCTCTCGAGTCCTTCGTGGGGCGGTGGCTGGTTCTTCGGTTTGCCAGCCGAGGCTAAAAACAGCCCACAGGTGATTGAGGGACAGGATCGCCCTGGCATTAAGGCCTCTTAATTATACCCCTTAAGACGGGAGTGCTTACATAATCGGAGCCTGCAAGAGGCGGGATTTAAGCTTCTCCGGACAGCTGCCTGCTTGCAATCTGGTCAGGTAACCTTCCTGTATTTTACAAGACGGAGACCGAGGGCAGGAGGGGGCAACCTGGCACCACGCCCTTTTTGCTTGTACCTTCTGTCAATTCCTGCTGGGTCCGGAGCGTACAAGGTTGTTCCTGCCGAAATTCCCGACGGAGGCAGTAGTCTCGTAAGGGCTTGGTGCTGCTCAGGCATTGTAACACCGCGTTCATGAAGCACTGAGGAGAGGGGACAAAAAGGCAAGGCGAGGAGGCCCCTTCGTTGCAGTTCAAAAGATCATTTGTACGTCGGGGCAATGGTGGGGGGGAAAAAAAAACCAACAACAACCCAACGCACGCGCTCTTCGGCTTGAATCGGTCCTACAAAGCATCGCCTTTTCCGCCTCTGGCATCTTGGGAAGGAGGAAGGACCCAAGTCCCGAGTGCCAAATGCCCCACCCAAGATGGGCCAATTAATTAGGGAGTTATTGTCAACTCATAAAATATTTCTTGGGTCTTTTTAGAAAGGGAGGGAGGAGCAGTGCGGCAGCTTGCAGATCGAAAGTGCATTCCATCAAGGTTTTCAAAGATAGTAACTAGATGATGGAAGTTTCTGCGGTGCAAATATCTCACTGGAGAGCCTGATGGATGACTCTGGGCTAGGGAGGTGTCCCATTGGAGAATAGGAATGAGGATACACCCAGGGTGGAAGAAAACCAAGATCAAGGGTGGCAATGAATTCTGTGTCTCAGAGTTGGCTCTCCTCAGGCAGTGCCAGACATGTTAATTCCCAATAAATCCTTTTTTGAATTTTTGGAAGTTTGGCTCGAGACGTGATTTAAATGGGGGTAACTGCCAGAATAGCAATCGCCCTTAAGATATATCACTTCACAGTGCTTTACAGCCCCTCTTCTAAGCAGTTTGCAGAGTCAGCCTCTTGCCCCCCAACAATCTGGCTCCTCATTTTACCCACCTCGGGAGGACGGAAGGACGGAAGGCCGAGTCAACCGTGAGCCTGGTGGGATTTGAACTGCCAAATTGTAGACAGCTGGCTGCAGTGGTAGCTTGCAGTACTGCACTCTTAACCACTGCCTGACCGCTATGTCATTTCATCTTTTTTAAGGCTGTAAGCCACACCAAATTACTCTGCTGTAAGATTGGTGGCCCATAAAATTTTATCAACAAACAAACAAACAAACAAATAAATGTGTTTACCCAACTTCCACCTTCATCCATATGAGGATGTCCCACCAAAGCAAAATCTAACCAATCCCCAGATATTTAAGAAATCTTTGCGGGGCAAAAGGAGGATGGAGGGGGGAGAGAAAGAGACACCCCTGACAATTCCTCGCTTACCGTGTTGCCAAGGTTGCGTAGTCCTACGTGCCCGGAGCTTAGGAGGAGTGTGTGATGTGTCTAAAGGAAACAGAAACAAAGGGACGATGAACAGATGACAGCTTTGTTGTGACAGCTTGTTTCACGTCCCCTTGGGATGGGGGACTAGATTTCTATTGATGAGTAGATAAATACAGCGGTCCAAGACGGGTGAATGGAACTGCCTGAAGCCAGATGGTTTGAAGATGCCCTGCATCACACTCTGGGTTGCACACCATTGCCACCTCCGTTATTTATTCCTTGCTGAAGCTGCCTCAAACAAAACAGAATAGCAGAATATCGAGAGTTGGAAAGGGCCTTAGAGATGCTCTAGTCCAACCGTCTGCTTAAGCAGGAAAACCTTTTCAGATCAATTGTTCTTCAGTCTCTTTTTGAAAACCTCCAGGGATGAGGGAAGGAGGGAGGATAGTAGAGTAAGAAGAGTTGGAAAGGGCCCTTTGAGGTCTTCTAGTCCAACACCCCCGCTCATGCAGGAAACCCTTCTGACCACTTCAGACAAATGGCTGTCCAATCTCTTCTTCAAAACCTCTAGCGATGGGGAAGGAAGGAAGGAAGGAAGGAAGGAAGGAAGGAAGGAAGGAAGGAAGGAAGGAAGGAAGGAAGGAAGGAAGGAAGGGATGGATGGAAAGGAAGGAAAGAAGTAGTTGGAGGAAGGATGGAGGAAAAGAAAGGAGGAATATACAGATGCAGAGGAAGGGAGGGAGGGAGGAAAAGGAAGGAAGGAATAGACAGATATAAAGGAAGGGAGGAAGGAAGGAAGGAAGGAAGGAAGGAAGGAAGGAAGGAAGGAAGGAAGGAAGGAAGGAAGGGATGGATGGAAAGGAAGGAAAGAAGGGGTTGGAGGAAGGATGGAGGGGAAGGATGGAGGAAAAGAAAGGAGGAATATACAGATGCAGAGGAAGGGAGGGAGGGAGGAAGGGAAGGAAGGAGGAAAAGGAAGGAAGGAATAGACAGATATAAAGGAAGGGAGGAAGGAAGGAGAGAGGAAGGAAGGAAGGAAGGAAGGGATGGATGGAAAGGAAGGAAAGAAGTAGTTGGAGGAAGGATGGAGGGGAAGGATGGAGGAAAAGAAAGGAGGAATATACAGATGCAGAGGAAGGGAGGGAGGGAGGAAAAGGAAGGAAGGAATAGACAGATATAAAGGAAGGGAGGAAGGAAGGAAGGAAGGAAGGAAGGAAGGAAGGAAGGAAGGAAGGAAGGGATGGATGGAAAGGAAGGAAAGAAGGGGTTGGAGGAAGGATGGAGGAAAAGAAAGGAGGAATATACAGATGCAGAGGAAGGGAGGGAGGGAGGGAGGGAGGAAGGAGGAAAAGGAAGGAAGGAATAGACAGATATAAAGGAAGGGAGGAAGGAAGGAGAGAGGAAGGAAGGAAGGGATGGATGGAAAGGAAGGAAAGAAGTAGTTGGAGGAAGGAAGGAGGGGAGGGATGGAAGAAAAGGAAGGATGGAAAGGAAGGAAAGAAGGAGTTGGAGGAAGGATGGAGGGGAAGGATGGAGGAAAAGAAAGGAGGAATATACAGATGCAGAGGAAGGGAGGAATAAACAGATGGAAATGGAAGGACGGAAGGAAGGAATATACAGATGCAGAGGAAGGGAGAAAGGAGAGAGGAATGAAGGAAGGGAAAGAGGAGAAGGATGGAGGAAAAAGAAGGAAGAAATATACAGATATAAAGGAAGGAAGGAAGGAAGGAAGGAAGGAAGGAAGGAAGGAAGGAAGGAAGGAAGGAAGGAAGGAAGGAAGGATAGTAGAACAACAGAGTCCCAGCGTTAGAAGGGGCCTTTGAGGTATTCTAGTCCAACCCTTGCTCAAGTAGGAGACGCTATACTATTCTGTAGAAATTATTCTCCAATCTTAAAAACCTCCAGCAATGAAGCACTGATGTTACCTAGTTGGGTAATGAGACATCTCAGACAGCACCAAGGACCCCACAGTCCTTTTCTCCCTCCTCCTCTCCACAAACCCCTCTCCCCCTTCTAGAACTGATGATGTTCCCTAGTTGGGTCACGAGACGTCTGCCAGAAAACCACCCAGCTCAGAGAGCCCCACGGAGCCCTCCTTTCAACCCTGAGCTCGCCATATTCTTTTCTGAGGATATTCTTAGAGTTACCTTGTTGGCCATCAGTAGAAGACCCATCATTGCCGTATGGACGACCGACTCACGGATGTCTGTCCCTCGGCCATTAAGCTTGCCCTTGCACTTGGCACAGAGGGTGCGGTGTAATTTCTGAGGCACTTCCACCAAGGTGGCACCCTGGACCTCTGGCATAGCTCCGGTCGGGTTCCTGACCGTGTGCCGCCACAGCCTTTCGGCAGGGCGATTTCTCCAACTGGAGAAGCCGGCCAAGGGTGCTGTGCCTCGCCCCGTTCAGCGCTGAGTGGGAAAGGGGCCGCTGAGCCTTCCCACCTGCCTCTATAAGCCATCAGCTCGTGAGCCAATCCCCTTTCTCCCAGCTATTCTTGGCTATCCTGGAGGCTCACCGCGATGGGATTAATTAGCAGAGAAGGGTCCTTTAGGGACCTGGGTGTAGAGTGAGTCGAGAGAATAGCAATGCAGAGGGAAGAGTATACGGGACGACACTTCTTTGCTCCAGTTCAGCCTCTTTGTTTGCAAATAGTTGTTCAGAGGTGGCAAAACCCAACTGGCTTTGACTTTCTTGCTCTCAGAGGGAGAGAGAAGATTCTGTTGCAATCCTGCTTTCCCTGATGAAGACAAAGGAATGAAATCCCTGGTTCCATTCTGGTTCCTCCAACTTCCTTTCTCTTAGTTAAAGAGGGAATTAGGATCACATCCTCTTTCACTACTGGTCAGGAGAGAATCCGACTCCAACTTCTTGACGGAGCCAGAAAAATAAAATAAAATAAAATAAATTGAAATGAAATGAAGTAAAATAAAATAAAATAAAATGAAATGAAATAAAATGAAATGAAGTAAAATAAAATAACATAACATAACATAAAATGAAATGAAATAAAATGAAATGAAATAAAATGAAATGAAGTAAAATAAAATAAAATAAATTGAAATGAAATGAAATGAAGTAAAATAACATAACATAACATAAAATGAAATGAAATAAAATGAAATGAAATAAAATAAAATAAAATAACAAAACATAAAATAAAATAAAATAAAATAAAATAAAATAAAATAAAATAAAATAAAATAAAATAAAATAAAATAAAATAAAATAAAATAAAATAAAATAAAATAAAATAAAATAAAATAAAATAAAATCAAATCAAATCAAATCAAATCAAATCAAATCAAATCAAATCAAATCAAATCAAATCAAATCAAATCAAATCAAATCATCCTCAAAGGGCAGGAAGGCGAGGGCAACGAGGATCACATTTCTGGGAGAGCCACCTAAATCCACCTTCGTCCTAAAATGAACCTGAAAGGGCCACAGCTGGCTGCCCAATTTTTTGGATGGGGGGTGGATGGGGTGTCAAAGGAAAGTTTCTTGTCTCTGTGGGCAATTGCTCCAAAGGGGGAGACGGTTGCTCAGGTGGTCCTCGACTTACAACCGTTCATTTAGTGACCATTTTGGATGAGAAAGGCCCTCAAAAAAAAAAAAAAAGAGGGACTCAGACTTACAACCTGGGGGAATTAATTAACGGGTTACACCTTTTGCCGGCACAGGACTCGCAAATGAGCTGTGGGAGGAATCACTTGGGGAGCAAAGTTTTTCCAGCGGGGATTGTGGCTCTGCACAACACAGTAAAAATAGGGACACCGTCTCCTATCAGAAGCGCCTCTGGGGAGGGTAAACACACAACAGATGCACAACAAATTAAACAGGAGGCATTTGAGAATGATGGAGCCTGTATTTAAAAAGGAAGATTTTGGGGGTGGGATGGGGGGGAGAAGAGATTTGTGATACTTTATGTGTGCTGTGCCACACGTGTTTCTATGGAAACAATGTGCTTTTTCTTAGATTATTAGCAGTATCTTCCCTTCTTACCCTCCTCAAATATAAAAAAATCAGAGGTGGCTGGAAAAAATAAAAATGGAGTGATTCCATCATCAGAATTTGGATCATCTATCTACTTATGCAACTACGGCGGTAACCTATGACTATTATTAAGTGTTGTACCTGATGATTCTTGACTTTTGACGAATGTCTTTTATGTACACTGAGAGCATTTGCATCAAAGACTTGTGTGTCCAACCACACTTGGCCAATAAAGAATTCTATTCTTATTCTATTCCTTATTCTATTCCTTATTCTATTCCTTATTCTATTCATTCTAATTCTAATTCTAGTCTAGTCTATTATTCTATTCTATATCCTATTCTTCTATTATATTCTATTAAGTAGGACAGCTAGGATGGAAAAAGAGACATAAGTAAAAAAGAAAAGAAAGAATGAAGATTAGAAACGCATACGCAACGCAGTTGCTTCCAACAGCCAGGTATTTTTCACAAATGCTCCCCATTTGCGTTGGGTTGAAATGAGGGGTCTTTGATGCTGAGCATGGCGGTTTTCTTGCAGATGTTTCATGACCCAACTAGGTAACATCATCAGTGCTAAAAGAGAGTGGGGTTTGGGAGGAGGAGGAGGAGGAGGAGAACTGTGATACTCTCTGAGCTTGGCAGTTTTCTTGCAGACATTTCATATCCCAACTAGGTAACAACATCAAGACTGAGCCAACCTTGAGCCAGTGAGACCCAAATTGGCAGCCAGCAGAAGCAACCTGCAATACTGCATTCTAACCAGAAGGAAGGGAGGAAGGGAGGGAGGGAGGGAGGGAGGGAGGGAGGGAGGGAGGGAGGAAGGAAGGAAGGAAGGAAGGAAGGGACAATAGTAATAGCAACTGATTTACAGCCCTCTCTAAGCAGTTTACAGAATCAGCCTCTTTCCCCCAACAATCCGGGTCCTCATTTTACCGACCTCGGAAGGACAGAAGGCTGAGTCAACCTTGAGACCTTGCCAAACAGTTGATAGCCAGCAGAAGCAGCCTGCAATACTGCCCTCTAACCACTGCGCCACCATGGCTATTATGCTCCCTAGTCCCTTACCGTCGCTGCTTTGTCTTCCAGCCTGCCTAGAACCGGGGTCTTGCTTGGAGGCGGGTTCGCTGTCATCAGGATATCTTGGGGACGGGCGTACTCCATGGCCGGCGGGTCTATGTTGGAAGTCCTCAGGTAGCCTTCCGTGCGGACGGAGAGGAGTGGGGTTGCGGGTCTGCCGTCGAGGCCGGACGTCACGTTGACCCTGCGGAGCGACGAGCTCCTCTTCAGCGCCAGGGAGCCCAGGCTCAGCTTATGACCGCAAGAAGGGCTGCGTTCTTGAAGGGTCAGCCGGTTCAGCACCGTGCTCAGCTGCTCTTCGCCACGGCTGCCGGGGTGGCTCAAGTCCCCGATGCTGATGGACTTGGAACGCAGCAGGTTGCTTTGCCGGCACTCCGAATCCGGACCGCCCAGGAGAACCCCGGGAGGCATGGTGAACGAGGTGCTGCCGGAGACCTGCAGGCAGCCTTGCGGGCAGCTGGGCACCCGGAGCCCGTGGTCCGCTTTGAGGGGGCCCCGGCGGGATGGCGTGCCGCGGGGCATCTCGCTCCGCTTGGAGGCCCTGCCTCGCTCCAGCTCCATTTTCTTGCTCCTCTCTTCCATGTTGCCTGGCCTGGGGGGCAGAGGGCGGAGCTTGGACGTGACAGTGGTGGCGTGGAGGGTGGAGAGCCCATTGGAGAGAGTGGAAGAGGAGGAGCAGCAGGCACGGTGCTCTTGGCTAGGGGCCCGGCACCCGCCGTTGAGAAGCTTATGTGTGGCTTTCGGCTGGGAGGTGATGACGGCTTGTTCTCGCGCCCGGCTCATGCGGTGTTCCGAAGCTTGGGGCATGGTGGAGAGAAGGATATGAAGAGCCCTGAAGAGGAAAGGGCAAAGGGTAAGCCATGAGCCCCAAAAATCCCCTGTGGCAGGGTTCCAAGCAGGGGTGGGATTCAAATCTTTTAACAACCGGTTCTGTGGGCGTGGCTTAGTTGGTGGGCATGGCTTGGCGGTCATGTGACTGGGTGGACATGGCTTAGTGGTCATATGACTGTCTGGGCGTGGCCAACTCAACATCACTCACATCGAGGCATCTCCTCGCCTGGCCTCTCGTGACTGTGGGGAGGCTGCAACAGTTGTGTGAAAAACGGTCGTAAGTCACTTTTTTCAGTGCCATTGTAACTTGGAATGGACACTCCACACAAGCAAAGTACCAGCAAAGGAAGGGGAAAAAAACTCCAGAGAGGTTCCTGAGACAGAAAGTCTAGTCCTGCCAAGAATATAATAAGGATTAACGGAGAGGCAGTTTCTGTAAGCAACACCAGAATGTTTCCTTCCTGCCTTCCTTACAGGATTAGCCCAGTAATTTCTTCTAACAACCGGTTCTCCCAACTGCTTAGGATGTTAACAACCAGTTCTGGCGAATAGATGCGAACCTGTAGAATCCCACGCCTGGTTCCAAGTAAGCGCCCCATAGAAAGCAGAACTCTGAGGTGGACAGATTCCTCAAAGAAACAGTTTTATTGGCGATGTCATACTGGCACCAACTGGTGAAAACCGGCTCTGAAAGTTCCCGCGGTTTTCCACTTATTAAAATGTGAAAAGTCCCGTCCCCTTCCCCAAGCAATCCGCCACGTTGTCCAATCAAGGTGCTGGCTGGTTGCCTGGTTACTTCACACACACCCTCCTTCTCCAGCCACCTGTTGGAATGTCCTTGGTTCCCACAGGAAACTATTTTTGTTTCGGCTACAAAACCCCCATCTAACTACATTCCCTCCTCGCTGTCCTTTCTTTGCGTGGTGGCAACCCTGAAGCCTCCAAAATGGCCCCGGCCAGGACACCACAATCCAAAAGATCCCCGATTCAAATGTCATAAAGCTGGGGTGGGCTTCCAAAAGTTTAGCAATGGGTTCTCTGGGTGGGCATGGCCTAGTCGGCCTCCTGCACCACCGGGGAGGGGGGGGCATTTTCATCCTCCCCAGACTCTGGAGGCCCTCCGGAGACCGGAAACTGGCCCGTTTTTTGCCCTCCCCAGGCCCTGCACTTACCTGGCGTCCAAAACAGGCTGCTTGGAGATTCCTGGGAGGGGCAGTCATTAAACATGATAAAAATTAGCTACTGGTTCACCCGGACCAGTAGCAGCCCACCTCTGCATAAAGCTATCTTTGAAGACAGGTAGTATGACCTGGGATCAAGAAAACACGGGATGGTGTGAGAATGCCTTCCCGGCAGCAACACAATACACACCTCTCGCAAGCGGAGCGTCCCTCAACTCTGCTGGCCCCTCCTCGTTCACACCTCACAGAGGTGGCCGACTGCACCGGGGTTCCCCTTGGCTGTGGCCCTGCAAAAGAGAACAGGAAGTGGGGCTCACACGGGGGCTTTCGGTTCCCGGGACAACACCGAGAGGCAACCGAGACTTGGAGAAACGACAACGCAGAGAAGATGGCTACAAAAAGAGACGTGGGTTTTTAAACCCATGGGAAGCACGGAGGCTGCTAGGAAGCAGTCCAGCTCCACCTTAACTCACGGGGGTGTTAAGAGAGAGAAAGGGAAAGCATGGTCAAGTTTGGCAAATTTTGTTACTGGAGGCTATACCAACAAAGCAGGATCTCTTTCACCTGTCTCCCAAGGGGGGGAAAAAAAAAAGTTATAGCTTAAAGGTAGTTCTAGCTACTATAATAACAGTAAAGGCTTCTCACAAAGACACTTCCGCCAAGACTGACAGGGCAAGCCACTTGTATATAAACAGGGAGCAACCCCATTCCTTTCTAGCACTGATGATGTTACCCAGCTGGCTGATGAAACGTCTGCAAGAAAACCACCAACCTCAGAGAGCACCAAGGACCCCACAATTGTGGTTGGCGTTGTTCTCTTCCTTCCTCTCCCTCCCTTCGATAATATTGCAATTTCTCTAAGCCTTGGTATTGTTGGAAGGCTACCAATACTCCTTGACTTGCGAGCGCAATGGAGCCCAAAATTTCTTTTGCCAAGCGAGACAGCTGTTAAGTGAGTTTTGCCCCATTTTATGACCATACTTGCCATATAGATTAGTCGCTTGGTTGCTAACTGAATCAGACTCCCCCCCCCCAATGACTTTGCTTGTCAGGAGGTCGTCAAAGGGGGTTGCGTGACCCTCCGGGATGCTGCAACTGTCATAAATACGAGTCACTTGCCAAGCGTCTGAATTTTGATCACGTGACCATGGAGGAGGATGCAGCAGTCATAAGTGTGAAAAACGGTCACAAAAGTTACTTTTTTTCAGGGCCGTTTTAACTTCAAAAGGTTCATTAAGTGAACTGTTGTAAGTTGAGAACTATCCGTACTTTACTCTGGCAGTTTTCTTGCCTAGCCAACTGAGGAACGTCTACAATGATCCACTGAGATGATGACTCAATTCCTATGAATTTCAATTTCAGGCTAAGTCCAGTTGAAGCTGGTTGCAACACTTACAGCTGGTAGGTGCTTTGGATATTTTAATGTCAAAAGGAGCACCCAAGTGAATAAAGAAAAAGTCAAGCAAAAGGGCACCATTTTATAATTTTATTGTGGGCAAGAAATGTTTGTTTCATTGTCAGTGCAGTATTTACACTGCATGTGTAAATTAACTGAAGTTAAAAAAAAAATCCTAACAGTCCTTCCAGAATTATTTCAAAATGTGCTCACTGCATTTTATAAAATCAAGCAATCTCCCTTCTGAGCAAATGAGTGAAATGGTAAATCCAAAATTTGGGTTAAGTCAAATACATTTTTAGTCCATGAGTAGAAGTAGACAGCAACATGTTCTTCAAAGAATGTAGGCAGTTCTCTCCAGAAATAAATGCTATTTTTAGCTCCAGTGCCAATAAACTGTCATTAGACCTGTCCTTTAGGATGGCTGTACTCATCCTTAAAAAAAGTTCATTTGCAATAGCCACCATGGAAGCACCCTAGTCAGGAAACAGCAATCAATATTGTGACAAATTATGACAATTAACAGACCTTCTTGCCTGAAAAATATATTGGACAGAGCCAGGAAGGAAAATAAGGATAAGAAGAGGAATCGATTTCCCACCTGAATCCAACTCTGTAAGTAATCACAGATCTGAATCTAAGTGATCAGATCTAACTGGGAACTCCCTAAAAGAACAATGGAGCAGTCCAGTAAACAGTTCAAACAATGCTTACTAAGTCTTATTAGCAAGCAGCTAATCACCAAGAGCCGAGGAACATCGCAGTAAGATGCGGCAGCACATAAATTAGGTAGGTGGACGGACGGGCAGAGTAATAGATTATTAGCAGAGAGATTTAAATAAACTTTCAACTTTACATGCTCTTGATGAAGTTCTACCATAAGAATAGGAAGGACGGAGGACACTTTCCTAGTGTCTGTAACGTACATGGAACTACTGTAATCAACATAGCTGGGAACAATAGTAGTTCTTGGCATCTAAAAAGGGTCAAATCAAGGGGAGGATGATTGGGGTCTTAGAGGGAGAGAGAGAAGGAAAGTTAGTTGGATAGAAGATAGATAGATAGATAGATAGATAGATAGATAGATAGACAGACAGACAGACAGACAGACAGACAGAAAGGAAAGAAGGAAGGAAGGAAGGAATCTTATTTGTGTAGCCAAAAACCATTATTATTACCCTTTCCTTTCATCCCTTATATATCCCAGGGCTCAGCAGCCTTTTATCCCCTTAAATTATGCCTCCTCCCATAAAATTTAACCACCATTTAAGTGGAGTGGGTCTTGTGTCTATGCTTCTATTTTTTAAACCCGAGATGGGATGCAGTATGGTACAGAAATGCAAAATGCAACACCAGCATAATCTCCACCTCTCCCACCTTCTTCCTTTGAGAAGCCTGGTGCTGAGAGGCAACTTAAGCCGCCTTCAACTTGGGCTTGGCTGGCCTCCTTTAGGCACTTGGGACTAGACTACAATTGTACAGGGAGGCTCAGCCAGGAAAAACCGAAAAGAAGATCCTCATCCAGGACAATTTTAATCTTTTTTTTTTTTAAGTCTCCTACACCCCTTGTCCATTTATTTTTATTTTTTCCCCCCTGCCATTAATTTATCCAAGTCCTTGGTACCAACTCGCTCCCCGATTCCTGCAACTGGCACCCTCCAGGAGCCACTACGGGCAGGGGGATGATGGGAATCGGAGTCCTACAAATCTATAAACTATCCTTTATTGGGGGGGGGGAAGAAGGGGGAACCCCATAAGTGGAGTTCATAATTTTAGACTGTCCCCATACCCCTCCCCACCGCCTTGTGCCCTTCCCCTTTTCTCACCCGTCCTTCCCCAACCTGTCGCCCCCGGGCTCCTTCGCGAATGGAAACTACCATTCCCATCACTCCGGCACCCAGACGGGCCGAAACCCTGCAGCAGCGATGGGCTTTGTAGTCCTCCGCCTTTGACAGACTGGGGAGGATCTCGGGGATCCCCCTAGACTCGGGGCCAGCGCCTCCTGAGATGGCGGGGGGACCCCTCCCCATCTTCTACTCGGGGCAAAGGGGGGCCACCCCCAGGAATAGGGACGACCCCCCCAAGGACCCCTCCCCTGCGGCCGAGACTCACCCGCCTCTCCCCCCACCGCCTGCAGGTTACATAATAATGACCCCCCCTCGCTCTCCACGCCCCTTACCCCCCATGTGACACCGAGATAATGTATAAACGGCGCCCTCCCCCCCCCAGGCCTCTCCGCATCCCCACAGCGAAGGGGCACCTCGGCTATAACGGCGCTTTCGGGACCCCCCGGTCGGTGGCCCGCTCGCCTCGGCCCCCTCAGCGGCCCCGATGCCCCCTCGGCTCTCCCCTCGCCCCCCAAAATACAACCCCGCAGCCGCGAAGGCCGTCAAGCGTGCGGGCCTCACCGCCGCCGCGACGCCATGGCAACGACTCCTGCCGCTCCGGTCGCCATCTTTGTTCCTCCTCGCCCTCCCGCGCCGCGTCGCGCGTTGCCCGGAGCGCGTCCGGCTTCGGCGAGGGCTTCTGCGCAGGCGCCGGATCGCGTCGGACGGCTCCCGAACGCGCCGCCGCGAAGAGAGCCGGCGTTCCAGCGTGGAGCATGTGCGGCTTTTCACGTTCTCCGCTCGCCTGTCTCTGGAACGTCATCAAGGAAGCGCTTCTGTTTTGCTGCCGGCCGACGAGACGACGCGCGCTTCCCGTTGCCACGGCAACGGGGAGTCGCTTTCCGGGGATTTAAAGAAGCTGCGGCATGTTTTTAAAAAGTTGATATCAAGCAATATGTATGATATTCTGTTTTCCTCAAGGAAACAAATTGCAGCTTCTTTTATTAACAATAATTTTTTCATTGAATAATAAAGGGATCCTTATCTCTCTCTCTCTCTCTCTCACACACACACACACACATATACGATATATATATATAGGATCCCTTTATTTTATATATATAGAATAAATATATTTGTTTTCTTATGTTTTCGCGAGTATTTATCTGTATGGTGTTTAGGTTTCTTCAGGTATTTTCCCACGTCTTAATAGTTGTGCATTTAAATATATATATATATATATGCAAATATCCTGTTGCCAAGTGCCAAAATTTTGAATGTAGGAATGCTGCAAAGGTCCTTAAATGCACCTTTTCAGGGCTGTTGTAACTTTGAATAATCAACCAAACTGACAGTTGTTAAGTCAAGGATTACCTGTACTTTCATTTGAGGTACATTCATTTTTTAAAAACCACCAAAAGCCTGAAATCTCTTAATGGATGCCAGACAAAATTAAAGCTAGGTTGAGAAAACACAAGAAAAAAAAAAGAGTTGCAACACACTTCTTCCCAGCACAGACTAAATAATTTATTTGCCAATCAGAAATGTGATCACAGGCGTTTTATACAATCCAGCTATTTTTTTACGGTGTTAAGTTGGAAGAAAACCTTGAGTTGTTTTCTTTGAGAGGTCAATCCATCCAGTGTTGTTTTAAGTTCTTTATATTTTATGTTTTCAATGAACTTTTAAACAACTTTCAAAAAAAAGCAGCATACAACTTGTGGTTGGTTTCGAATGCCTTGAAAGATTGGCATTCCAGTATTTTTGTTAAATAAATAAACAGGGTGATATCCATCTTGGTGAACTCCAAGTAATGGTAACGGATCAATGGGGTTATTTTTTTTTCTTCATTTGTTTCATTACAGAGAAGCAACACACAATTTTGCTAGCAACCCACAAAAAAAATTAAGACACAGAAATATATGACAGTCAAGATCATGGATCCGAATGCCGGAGGGTCTTAGAATTTGAGATGGGGGTTTCATTTGTCTTTGTGTTCAATCAGCCCCTTGGATATTAGATCAGGAATCTCTACAGCTAGCCATGGTCCCAGCTGCAAGACAAAAGAAATCACCAAAAATTCACAAAGTGAATAGTCCTGGACTTACAACAGTTCTGTCATGTCCCTGTTGGAATCTGATTCCGAAGGGAAGGTTGAACAGCTGATAGGGAGTGGGAATGTGGCTCCGGTGGCTGTGGAGGAAACTGGGCAAGGGCACAGTCTGGCTGGGCATTCAGAGGAAGACCTAGGCCCACCCCCTCTGCATCCTAGGGCACGCAGGGAGGAAGGGATAAGGGAGCAACGTGGGTTATGGGGGAGAAAAAGGCCCTGATTCCCTTCATTAGCTGCAGCTGGAAAAACAGAATAAAAAGGGTGTTTGCGCACAGAACCTTGCTGGAAGCAAAGCATGCATTATCTTTGTTTGTCAAGTCCTGTCTGGGTTCTGGCGTCCTCCCAACTTCTGTTTTATTATCTTTGGAGTTCTGCAATCCCTTATCCTACCCTGTCTCCTTAATTGCTGCAGTGTGGTTTGTGTTGGTTTTTATTTATAATTTATATGTACTTTTGGTTTGGACTGAATTTCTGGTAATAGTCGTAAAATGCAAAGGCCAGTCGTAAGTCACGTTTTCCAGCACCACCGTAATTTCAAACAGTTACTAAACAAATGGTCGTAAGCGCAGGATTACAAAAAAAAAAAAAACCCAAACCATTGTTTTGCGTACTGAAATCAGTCACTGCAGTTTATGCATCCAACCTGACTCAAAAACTTTCCTCCTTTTCTTGGGACATTCTTCTCTCCTTCTAACCAAATGCTCCCTGACAGGTCAGAAACTCACCCCCAAGGCCATGAGGTGGGCTAGTCCAAATTTTGGTACGTTCCTAGCCCACAAGGGCTTGAAATGGTCCGTCAGGCATATCTTGCCTCCCCTGTAGAAGAAAAAGAGAGAGTGCCAGATTTTTAAAAAGCACAATTGACAGAATACAGGAGATCTCGTCAGCATCAGATCAAGTACTACTATCGAGGATGGATTTTAAGCACAAAACTCACCTGTACATTTTGGCTGTTTTGCCATCCAGTTCTGGAATAGCGATTTCTGGTGCAGTAGATGGATAAGTAACTGGAATCTGAAAAGGAAGCAGACAAGGACTGGCATGCAATTTTGAGGAGGAAAAGTCCCATCAAGATAGAGAAGGAGAGACCAGGAATACAAATTAATTCAGAAAATTAAAAGGGGGAAAAGGAATAAGAAAACATCAATTGGGTAAAACTTACATCAAACTCAACAGCAAATTCGTATTTCAAGAGATTGTGGATGTACCAGCACTTTCCAAACCACCTTCAGAGAAAAATACAGAAAGGGAAAAAAAGATATAAGCTACTTTTTTATATATTCAAGCCACTTTTTTATATATGCAAGTATCCTCAACTTACAAGAGTTCATTTAGTGACCATTCAAAGTTACAAAGGTGCTGAAAAAAGTGACTTAAGATCTTATGATCAGACTTGACAAATTGCAGCATCCCCATAGTCACATGATCAAGCCAGATTCTCTTAACAACTGCATGGCTACCTTAACAATGCAGTGATCCACTGTGGCAAGGAAGGTCGTAAAATGGTGGCGTCACTCACTTAACGTCTTGCTTACGAACAGAAATGTTGAGCTCAACTGTGGCCATACGTCAAGGACTACCATCCAAATTTTTTGAAGAACGCAAAAGGAGACTGCCAAATACCAGAACAGGTCCATTTGCTCTCTCCTGAGCAATGCCAAGCACTGAATCTAGAAACTTGAACAGATGCAGCATGCATTCCTCACGTTCCGGACATAAACTGTTTCAACTCCTACCCTCAAAACGATGCTGTAGACCCTGCACACCAGAACAACTAGACACAAGGGCAGTTTTTTCCTCAACGCCATCACTCTGCTAAATAAATAATTCCCTCAACACTCTCCAACTATTTACAAAGTCTGCACTACTATTAATCTTTTCATCACTCCTTATCACCCATCCCCTCCCACTTGTGACTGTATGACTGTAACTTTGTCACTTGTATCCTTACGATTTATATTGACTGTTTCCTAATATGATCTGATTGTTTATTCTACCCTATGACTATCATTAAGCGTTGTACCTGATGATTCTTTACTCTTGACCAATATATCTTTTATGTACACTGAGAGCATTCGCACCAAGACTTTTCCTTGTGTGCCCCATCACACTTGGCCAATAAAGAATTCTATTCTATTTTCTATTCTCTCAAGAAATACATTTTTTCTTTATCTCCCTTACCTGGTACCTTCCTTGTTGGATTCCAACCTGAACCAATCGTTATCAGCATTCTTGTTGTTCTCCACGTACTATAGAAAAGGGGGGGAAAGAGATATTTTGCAAATCAACAAGGGATGTTTCAGGCAGGCATGGTCCTGCCTCAAAATTTGCAAATCCAACTTAAGTATGAGGCTGCTGTCTCCCTTGAATGTCTTTCCCATGACCAGATCAACTCGCATCACTAGAAAGGAAAAAGAAGCGTTCTGGCTTAGTTTGACCAGATGGAGCCACCGTCGGCAAAAGGAACAGCTGAAAAAAGCCACGTAAGCCTCCGAAATATAATTCTCCCTGTGGTTAAATAGACCAAGTACGCACCTTAATGAGCGCTTGGTACTCCTCCTTCAACCGCTGGATCCACTGTTCCTGATCCCGCGGACCGGCGTTGGTTTTCAGCAGCGGCAACGCAGCCACGACCCGCCGAGTCGCTTCGTCCGCCATCTTTACTCAGGGAGAAAAGAGGCAAGGTTGCACCGGAAGTGGCTTCAGAACGTAAGAGCAAAAGCCGACGCAGCCATCAAGGCCGAAGGGCCCCAATCGGAAATGCGTAAGGAAAGAGCAAGGCAGGGAAAAGAGCTGGAGCCGCCATGATGTTTGCTGGCGGAAGTTGTATGCTAGTAGAAAAGTACTGTATAGAATGTGTGAAACCAAAGTGTTGCGGGTCGAAGGCAGGTTGTGATGGGAGGGGATGTGAATGACGCATCGTGCTGAGTCCTTACCTGGTTTGTATTGTCCACATATTATTTTTATATATGTATATATGGGTATAGTGTACAACAGTATATATGTGTATTTTGTATGTATATACTTTATATACTGTATATGTGTGTGTGAATGTATGTATATGTATATTATATAATATATACAGTGTATATAAATATATAACATTAAATATATGTATAAATATACATACACACGGTATATTTTTATACACACAAAAAAACACACACACACACACAAAGCTAGTCCTCAACTTGTGACAACAATTGAGCCCCAAATTTCTGTTGTTAAGTGAATTTTGCCCCATAGTACGACTGTCAACACATAGGTAGCTGCCGGAATCCTGACAACCACCTTTTCACAGTTGTTAAGTAAATCGGTTCAGTGGGTTGCTTGCTAAGTGAATCTGGGTTCTCCCTTGACTTGGCTTGTCAGACGGTCGCAAAAGGGGATCACGTAACGGGACACTGCAACGGACATCAATAGGAGCCACTTGCCAGGCGTTTGAATTTTGATCCCATGACCATGGGGATGCTGCAAAGGGTTGTAAATGTGCAAAATACATATTATATGAAATGTGAGAAATACATTATAGGCATGTAAGCATATGTATATGCTGATATTCCATTTAAACTGATATTTGTGTTTGTATGCATGATGTGCTAAATTTGGGTATCAGTGATCATCATCATCATTGCACAGTCAGCCAGATATTCAGACTGGATTTGGCTTTTTTGTCTACCTATCGAGTCCGTATCAAGGACCTGGGATAGGCAAATCTGGATGTTTGAGAGTGTTACAGATATCGCCGCAGGATGGAAGCTGTTCCAAGTAAAGCTGCCTTCTGCAATTGACTGATGGCAAATTTTGTCAATGCCAATGATGGTGTTCAAGTGGTGCTCCAGTTGTTTTGGGACTGTACCCAAGGTGCCTACTATTACTATTGGTACTACCCTTGCTTGCCTTTGCCATAGTCGTTCTATATTTGTAGGTCATTGTATTTTCTTATATTATTATTATCATTATCATTATTATTATTATTATTATTATTATTATTATTATTATTATTATTATTATTATTATTCAAGATAGTGAACATACCTACTATTCCTTCCTCCCCCTATTTTCCTTAAAACAGCTTCATGAGGTGGGTTGGGCAGAAGTTCTATCTATTACATCTACCTATTCATCCATCCATCATCCATCCCTCTTTCTCCGCCTGCCTTCTTATCTATCTGGTTATATTATTTTACTTCATCTGGCAAATCGATCTTCAAGCCTCTTGGGTGTTTCAGCAGCCGAACCTCAGATCTTCTGTACCCGAATGACAGGCTCTCTGCTACCTGGAGCCTCTCTTAACAAATTCAAAGATGCTAGTCCTCATGGTTCTAAATGAGATTTCAGTTCCATAGAACCAAAGGCCTGGCAAGGAGGTTCCCGAGGCTGTTGATTTAATGTAATGATTTAATTGGCACCCCAAAAAGCAGGAAACCAGACCGGAAGTAGCAGAGATGGAATTCAGCCAGTTTTGACCAGTTCTGGAGAACTGGTAGCAGAAATTTTGAGTAGTTCGGAGAATCGGCCAATCCCACCTCTGGCTGGCCCCGCCAACCCCATCTCTTCTCTGCCTCCCATTGAGTCCCAGCTGTGATCGGCTGGGTCTTCTTTGGTTGCCCTGCACAGGAGAACGGAGCTGGAAAGCAGGCTAATGGGGTGGGGAGGGAAGGGGGATTTTGCAGCAGGGGTCTTCAAACTTGGCAAGTTTAAGGCTTATGGACTTTAATTCCCAGAATTCCTCCTCCAGTCATGTTAGTTCAGGAATTCTGGGAGTTGAAGTCCACAAGTCTTAAACTTGCCAAATTTGAAGACCCTCGATCTATTCTATCTATTCTATCAATCCTTTCCCTCTCTCTCTCTCCCTCTATTCTATCTCTCTTTCTTTCTATCTATCTAGTCTATCTCTCTTTATCTATCTATTCCAGGGGTCTTCAAACTTGACAGCTTTAAGGCTTGTGGACTTCAACTGCCAGAATTTTTCCTCCACTCATGTTAGCTCAGGAATTCTGGGAGTTGAAGTCAAGTTTGAAGACCCTTGGTTTATATAGTATCCTTCCCCTGCCATGCCCACCACGCCATGTCTACCACACCATGCCCACAGAACCAGGAGTAAAAAAGAATATTGAATCCCACCACTGGGAAATAGGTGCCCAGAATGCAAAACTGGGATACCGCTGGGACCCCAAAGCACCTCTCCACTTAAAACTCAAAAGTATTGGATCAGATTAGACACACGGATAGGGAAAGATTTATCTTTATTGTGATCACTTTTTAGGATTTCAACACTTTCGATTCAGGAAAAACGTGCCAGGATCTTTGGCTCAATATACACCCCACACCCCGAGGCCAAAGGAAAATGGAGAACTCCATTTTGGGAGAGTAGTCGACTTTATGAGCCTTCTTCCACGGGTTGCTGGGCCTGACCAGGGAGGTTGAACAATCGGCCTACATTTTGCTTGATGTGTTCGGTGATAGGATCTAAGCTGTCCTGAAATTGCTGGATCGCCGTACTGCACAGAGAGGGGAAGAAAAATAAGAATATAAACAAAGAGCGAAGAAACCTGTCCGCTTTCCACCGCACAAAAGCGCCTCAAAATAGCTTTTAAACCAGGGCCACGGCTCCACCCTAAGGTAGACTGCCTCAGAACATGAGGTTCCATTGTCAACAAAACCCAAAATGCCAGGTGCGATGGGAAGGCAGCTAGCCCTCGACTTACCCCACAGTTCCTTTCATGACCGAAGTCTCAACAGCACTGAAAAAAAGTGACTTAATGGCCTTCCCTCCCCCCCCCAAATAACCCATTGCAGCATCCTCAGGGTCACATGATTTACATTTGGAAGCTTGGCAACTGGTTCGTATTGATGATGGCTGTGGTCAAGGAGGGGGCTGGACTAGAAGACCTCTAAGGTCCCTTCCAGCTCATTCTATTCTATTTCTCTTCCTAAATTCTATTCCATTCCAAAATTCTATTCTATTATCCTTTTTCCTATTCTATTCTATTCCAAAATTCTATTCTATTCCATTCAAATCAAATCAAAGGTTTATTGTCAATGCACAACATGTGTACAATGAAATTGAAAATTCCATTCCAAAATTCTATTCTATTCTCCTTTTTCCTATTCTATTTTCTATTCAATTATCCTTTTTCCTGTTCTATTCTTTCTATTCTATTTTCTATTCTATTATCCTTTTTCCTATTCTATTCTATACTATTTTCTATTCTATTCTATTCTCCTTTTTCCTATTCTATTTTCTATTCATTATCCTTTTTCCTATTCTATTCTATACTATTTTCTATTCTATTCTATTATCCTTTTTCCTATTCTATTCTATTCTATCCCATTCCATAATTCTATTCTATTCCAAAATTTTATTCTATTCTATTATCCTTTTTCCTATTCTATTCTATTCTATTTTCTATTCTATTCTATTATCCTTTTTCCTATTCTATTCTATCCCATTCCATTCCATAATTCTATTCTATTCCAAAATTTTATTCTATTCTATTATCCTTTTTCCTATTCTATTTCCTATTCTATTTTATTCTCCTTTTTCCTATTCTATTCTATCCCATTCCAAAATTCTGTTCCAAATTTCTGTCCTATCCTATGGTGCTTTGGTGCATCTGGGTTTAGGAAGAAAAAAATAACAGGATCTTACTTAAGTTGCCTCCTGAAGTCTTCTACTGTTGGTTGCCCAAATCTTTCCTTGATGGATGAAGCAAATCCTTCGGTTTCCTGCTGCAGGTTCCGGATAAATTCACTTAACTGAGTGGTAAAGGTGTTTGAGACTTCTACCTGAGGTTCTTCCTCGGCTTGCCGTTTCACTAAACCACCTGGGTATAAAATACAGACAACAACACGGAGGACAATCAAGAGCCGGGTCTTGGGGGAGCGAAAGATATTTTCAACGAATCATGTAGTGACTGTTACAAAACTACCCCAGCATTAAAACAACTTGGGGGGGGGGGGGGGTTTCCACACTTATGACCATTGCAGTCTTCCCATGGTTGCATGATCAAAATTCAGGCACTTGGCAACTGACTCATATTTACGACGATTGCCGTGTCTCCCTGGATCCCTTCTTGGGGAATCTTCTGGTGAGGAAAGTCAAAGGGGCAAGGCAGATTTGCTTAATGACGGGGTGTGACTAATTTAACAATGGCACTGATTCCCTTGATAATGACAGCCATGGAAAGTCTTCAAATTCACTGAACCGCCATCTCGCTTAGTGGCATACATGTTGGTCTCAAGCGGAGGACAGTTTGTAAAGATATATATATAGTCCTCAACAACAGATAGATAGATATATGGATGGATGGATAGATTAGATAGATAGATTATATATAGAGAGAGAGAGGGAGAGAGAGAGAGAGAGAGATTGATTTATGTCTGTATAGATATAGATATAGATAGATGGAGAGAGAGAGAATTAAGCCAGAAAAAGACAGGCCTGTATCCCAACAAGGAGATGAAACTATGGGGCTGATTGATTATTTTTATTTCATCGAGAATAATTAACCAGGCTTGCAAGTATTTTTTTTTCAGTAAGTACATTCTGTCATTTTGTATGAAATTGGGCTCCTTTCCAAATTGGTGGAAATTGGCTAGCTCCTTTAAAACCTTCCAGCAGCCAGCATGATATTTACTCAGACGTCAATAAGCACCGAGTTGGCTACTTGTCAAAGATACAACCTCCACTTTTCCATAGAACGTAGAATAGCAGAGTTGGAAGGGACTTTGGAGGTCATCTAGCCCAACCCCCTGCTCGAGCAGGAGACCCTGGCCTAGACCATTCTGGACAGATGGCTGTCCAGTCTCTTTTTTGAAAACCTCCAATCATGGAGCACCCACGACTTCTAGTGGCAAGCTGTTCCACTGGTGAGTTGATCCCACTGTCAGGAAATTCTTCCTTAGTTCTAAGTTGCTTCTCTCCTTAGTTAGTTTCCAATTGGAGAATAAATTGACTCCCTCTTCTTTGGGGCAGCCCTTCAAATATTGGAACTCTGCTATCATGTCACTCTTAGTCCTTCTTTTCATTAAACTAGAGACACGCCCCAATTCCTGCAAACATTCTTCCTACTTTATCCTCTTGTAATCCTCATTGCTGCTCTTTTCTGCACTCTTCCTGGAGTCTCAACATCCTTTTTTTTATATGGTGGTGACCAAAACCAGACACATATACGTACCTTCGACACAGCAGATGCTGATCAGCAGAGCGGTCAGGGCAAAAACCTTCATTTTGACACAAGCTTGCCTTCACCCTTTCTTCTGGAGAGAAAGGGGGATTGGGGGAATTTACAGAGAAGAAAGAGAAACAGACAGAGAAGAGGGGGGAAATATCAGGTTTAATGTCATTCCTTGCCTATCTCACCCAGCTCTCCTTCTCTTGTAAATGTGTGACTCAGCCAGTTGAATTTTGGATTGTTGTTTTTTTTTAAGTGCCATCACAGGGACTAGAAACTTTGATTCTTGAAACGCCAGAAAATGACTCAACTTATAACCATTGATTTAATGAGCATTTGAAGTTCCGACAGGGCTGGGGAAAAAAAGTTTGACTGTCCTGAATACTTCAAATCAATTGGCAACGCAGAGGTCAGGAAGTTGAAAAGCCTTAGTGCAAACCACACACTGGGAAACTGAACTGCCATTCAGGGGAAGTGAGCTGACTAGGGGTGACATGGCTGGTTTGAGTTAGTAAACCAACATCTACGTTTGGGTAGAGCCGTACAGAAGAAGGATATATTATATTGGAAATTAAAAATGCTTTTTTTTCCCAAGCTAAAGAATCGGTTGCAACAGCTAGTTGCTTACCTGCCCTATATTTGACAAAGCCGGTTTAATAAATATATAAAATAATGATAGACAAACAGACAATAAATAGAAGAAAAACAGACAGAGATTAGATAGACTAGAACTAGAACTAGATAGACGGACAGACAGATAGACAGACACAGACAGACAGACAATAAATAGAAGAAAGACAGACAGAGATTTGATTTAGTAGATAAACAGACAGATTGAAGATAAATAGGCAGGTAGGAAGGTAGACAATAAATAGAAGAAAGATGGACAGATATTAGATAAACAGATAGACAGATTAAAAAATAAATAGATAGATAAATAGATAGATAGATAGCTGGATAGATAGATAGATAGATAGATAGATAGATAGATAGATAGATAGATAGATAGATAGATAGATAGATAGATAGACAGACAGACAGACAGACAGACAAATCATTATTTTCTTCTTTTCATTTTTTAAAGAAAAGCCTTTGATCCTTACCTGTGCGAGGGATTTAAAAGAGAATATCTGGAGAAGAAATGTGTTTTAATCAGAGTCTAGGTATTTTTATACCCTCTCCTCAAAGTTCAGCCCTCTCACTAATCTTTTCTGAAAATGATTGGCACTTGCATCCCCTTCCCCTTCCTGTCTAAACTGACCACCCTCATCAATTCTCTTGGGAACAGGACAATTGCTGCTTGTGTAACTCTTGTGTAAACAGAGTTGTCTATGTGTCTCTCTGTGTGTAAAGCGTTATCTTCTTTCCCCCGTATGCGCACACACTTCAACGGTAACATTCAGTTCAAACCAGAAAATGAAGGTTTACAAAGGGGCAAAGCACAGACTGAATTCCTGATTCTCCTTCTTTCAGCCTTTGCTGAATATGTATCTCCTAAACCTAAAGGACATCTAGAAGGTCCCATTTAAAAAAAATCAAACACACCATCGAGGTACTATAAGAGGACTCAGGGGGTAAAAAAAAACGCTAGGGGGGAAAAATCCAGGTAATCCTGTGAATAATAAAGTTGGAAAGGGTCCTTAGAGGCCTTCTAATCCAACCCCCTCAAACCGCTCAACTTGCAATTCATTTAGCGACCGTTCGAAGTTACAGTGGCACTGGAAAAAGTAAAATGACAACCGTTGTTCACACTTAACGTTGATCAAAAGTTCAAACGACTCATATTTATGACGGTCTCGGCATCTTGGGGAGGGGGGGGTCACGCGATCCCCTTTTGCGACTGTCCGATCAACAAAGCCCGGCTCACTTAACAAACCGCCTTGCTCATTGAACCGCTGCAGCGATCCCCTTAAAACACGGTGGCAAGGAAAGTTCGTAAAACGAGGCAAGTCTCACTTCGCAGCCGTTTTGTCATTTCAAGCGGTTGCTAAACGAATGATCATAAGTCGAGGACTAATTGGAGTTTTCGCTTGGCCCAGGGAGGGGGGGAAAGGAAAGCTGTCCTCCAGCAGCTGTTTTTGGCCAACTCTCGCAATTTGGGAGCAAGGAAAAGGACAATGTCTGAATTTCCTCTTATCTGCTGGACATTCACCTCCAACGCGTCAAGGTGACCGATTTATGAAAGACAAAAACAAACAGAGAAGAGAGAATTTTTGGTTGTTGTTTTTTTTTAAATCCATGATGGCAGAGAAATATCTGATGGGTGCCACCTGATCTAGCTGGTGCCCCAAATGTAAAGAATAAAAAAAAACACATATTGCTGCCAGTGTCCTAGATACCAACCATATTATTATTATTATTATTATTATTATTATTATTATTATTATTATTATTATTATTATTATTATTCTACACAGAAAACAACAGTGTACACAGCAAACGAGATAACCATGCTGGGTTTCGCATCACAAATCACTAGTCGAACACTTCCCAAGCGTTTAGGACTGGGTGATGTACTGTATATGCGGATTATGGAAGCAGATCCCAGTAAGATGACCTTCTGCAGCTGAACAATGGTGATCTTGTCATCACCAATTGTTTTTAAGCCGAGGTCTTTAGGCACAGCAGCACCCAGTGTGCCCAGTACCCCTGGAACCATCTGCACTGCTTTATGCCAGCGTCTCTGCAGTTCGATTCTCAAGTCCTGATATCTGGTGACTTTTCCAAGTTGTTTCTCGTCGATTCTGCTGTCACCAGGTATGGCAATGTTGACGATCCACCCTTTTTTCTTCTCCACAATCGTGATATCCGGGGTGTTGTGTTCCAAAAAAAATTTTTTTATCAGTCTGTATTCGGAAGTCCCATAATAGTTTTGCATGCCTCATTTTCGACCCCTTTCTCAGGCTTATGATCTGACCTGTTCTTTTCCAGTGGGCCACCTGAGCGACGGGGTTGGGACGTTGTTTGTAGTCAGTCTGAGCGATTGTCTTACAACAACTCGGGATGTGATTGATGATTTTCACTCGCTTCTTTGAAGAGTCTGCATTTGGGGTTATCGGCAAATTTTTTTTTCTATTCTGGCTTTGATTGCATTCGTTCTGATGGCTTGTTCTTGGGCTGCAAGAATCAGGCCTTCTGTCTCTTTCTTCAGTGTTCCATTGGTCAGCCATAACCAGGTCTTTTCCTAGTCTACTTTTCCTTGGATCTTTTCAAGGAACTGTCCATGCAGTGCTTTGTTACACCAGCTGTCAGCCCGAGTTTGCAATGCTGTTTTCCTACATCGATCCTTGGTTTGCTGCACTTTGAGAAGCTTCCTATGGTTGACCTCCATCAAAGCTGGTTCAACACTGTCTTTCACATAATCTGCCGTTGTTGTTGTTATTATTATTATTATTTAGAATTCTTTATTGGCCAAGTGTGATTGGACACACAAGGAATTTGTCTTTGGTGCATAAGCTCTCAGTGTACATAAAAGAAAGAGCAACCAGGATGATGAGGGGACTAGAAGCTAAAACCTACGATGAACGGTTGCAGAAACTGGGCCTGGCTAGTCTAGGGAAGAGAAGGACCAGGGGAGACAGGAGAGCAGTCTTCCAGTAGTTGAGGGGCTGCCCCAGAGAGGAGGAGGAAGGGTCAAGCTATTTTCTAAAGCACCTGTAGGCCAGACAAGGAAGAATGGATGGAAACTGAACAAGGAGAGATTCAACCTGGAAACAAGGAGAAATTTTCTGACAGTGAAAACAGTCAACCCATAGAACAAAAGTTGTCTCCAGAAGTTGTGGGAGCTTCATCCCTGGAAGCTTTCAAGAAGAGACTGGACTGTCATCTGTCAGAAATTTTGCAGGGTCTCCTGCTTGGGCAGGGGGTAGGACTAGATGACCTACAAGGTCCCTTCCAACTCCGTTAATCTAGTAGTTCAATCTGAAACTGTGACAAGGAGCTGAAGGCAAGTGACAAATTAACTCGAGTCAAAAAGCAGGTGATTGATTGACCCGGACATCCTGAACAAGCCAGCATTTTTCCTACGATGGACTGAAGGCTTCCTTGTAAAATACCCAAATGCCCATCCTGTTATCTTCATAATCTGAAGGCCAACAAAGGAAGACAGGAATGGAGGGATGAGTCCTAATGTTTGTTCTCAAATTTCAAAGTTCTGGAAAACTGGGCATCACGGGAAGCGGGTAGGCTGTTGGCTTGTTGTAGCTTGCAGGTGATGAACACAATGGCCATTCATCTTGATTTTTCCAGGCCTTCACTGAATTTCAAGATCTGGAAATAATCATTAATCGTATAAGATTAATCATAAGGGAGCACTGTGCTCTCTTCTTGTGGGTTTTGGAATAAAAATAAAAGGCTGCTGCTGCCGCTTCTACTTCATCTTCTTTCTCCTTCTTCTTCGTTCTCTCCTCCTCTTCCTCCCCTTCCCCTTCCCCCTCCTTCCTTCCTTCCTTCCTGTGCTAATGGCATCAAATAAAAGTCTTGCAGGGATCAGATAGATAGAAGGCTTTAGTGGTATTTTCCAAAAGTCGGGGGATTTGACACCTAAAGTACAGATTGTCCAAAAATTATGACTGGTCTACTGAGGCTTATTCATGTGCCAACCTCTAACTTAATTTTTGTTTTAACAGAAAAAAAAGGGGTCACTTCCAACCCTAATACTCTGTGTTCTTGTTTTTATATTATTTTATTATGGTGGTTTGTAAATCTCCCAGTCCCTTAGGTGAGATAGGTGAAGTAGAAGTTTAGATAGATAGATAGATAGATAGATAGATAGATAGATAGATAGATAGATAGATAGATAGATGATAATGTAGATAGGTAGGTAAGTAGATAGATGATAGTGTAGATAGGTAGATATAGATAGGTAGGTAGGTAGGTAGGTAGGTAGGTGGGTAGGTAGATGATAGTGTAGATAGATAGATGATAGACAGATAGATACAGTAGATGATAAATATGGTAAGTAGGTAGATAAATAGATTGATAGATGATATATAGGTTGATGATAGATTAGATAGATAGATAGATAGATTAGATAGATAGATAGATAGATAGATAGATAGATAGATAGATAGATAGATAGATAGATAGATAGATAGATAGATAGATAGATAGATAGATGATAGTGTAGGTAGGTAGATAGGTAGATAGATAGATAGGTAGGTAGATAGATAGTGTAGATGGGTAGGTAGGTAGATAGATAGGTAGGTAGATAGATGATAGTGTAGATAGATAGATATAGATAGGTAGGTAGGTAGGTGGGTAGGTAGATGATAGTGTAGATAGGTAGATAGATAGATAATAGACAGAGATACAGTAGATGATAAATATGGTAAGTAGGTAGATAAATAGATTGATAGATGATATATACTGTAGATAGAAGATAGATAGATAGATAGATAGATAGATAGATAGATAGATAGATAGATAGATAGATAGATAGATAGATGGAGGGGGAGAGAGGTATTAGATTCTAGAGATTGATAGCTAGATGAATGATAAATAGATAGAGATAGATGATGGATGGATAAAGACAGACAGATGTGATTAAATATTAGACAGATGTGATAGAGCTATTAGATTAGAGCGGATAGATAGGTGGATGGACAGATAAGAGGTATTAGGTAGATTAGACGAATCAGATGAAACCAAGAGACCGAGGCAGCCACGGGCGGCCTCGCTCTTCATCCGGATTCCTTTTCCCGCGTTCCCGGGTGGGGAGGGACCCGCCGAGAATCCCCATCGCCTTCCTCTCCCTCCCCCCCAGTCACCCCCAACCCGGGAAAGCCGCCTGGCTGGGACCCCGCGCGGCGCCTCGGGAACGCCGCAAAAAAAAAAAAAAAAAAAAAAAAGCCGGCCGAACGTTCGCGCAACATTTCCAGCCAATCAGAGAGCGGCTTGAAAGGGAAAACGCGGGGGGTGGGGGTGCAAGAGGGAGAGATCAAAGAGCCGGCGGGAGAGAAAGGAAGCGGCTTTGGGGCTACATTGTTTTGAGCCAATCCCCGCTCAGCTCGGCTTCCGCTCCTGCGGGGTAGAGGGCGGGCTTGATCCTCCCGGCGACCAATCGCAGCCTTGAAAAAGAGGGGCGGGTGGGGGGTGGGGGGAAGAAAAGGAGGAGGAGGAGTGGGGAAGATGGCCGCCCCCATCAAGATCACAGAGGAGGAGGAAGAGGGGGGAGGGGGCTCTGAATGCCTGACGCCTTTCTAAACCCTCTCCCCCTTTTCCAATTCCCACGACCTGGCCTTTTCCTTTTGAAAAGGGGGGGTCCGTTTCCCACCCAGCCCCCCAAATATTATTTATTGGATCCCCATCCTGCGCCCCCCAAACACGCTTCCCCTCTTCCTCCTTTCTCCCGTTTCTCCAAGCAAAGCAAGCATCCCCATTTTTATTTTTATTGTATTTTATTTTATTTTGCAGAAGAAGAAGAAGCTGCAGAAGGATTATTTTTCCTTCCCCCCCCTCCCCTCCCCCATTCCTAGGGAGCCACGATGGTGTGGTGGGTTGGTGGGTTGGTTCTAGGTGTGAAATAACACACAACCCTTGAATTCTTTTGCGTTCAAACAAGGGAGGGGAACTCAAAGCGGATGAGACAAACCCCCAGCCTGGCTTTAGGTGTGGAGCTGGGGGAGGAGGAGGTCATGGGGAATATATTCGCCCCCTTCTCGGCCCCACGAAAACGGGCTCGCCGGGCCAAAGGATTCTTCAACCCCGGTAGTTTTGATGAACTTCACCGCAAATGCAAAGGTAAAACACCCTTTTTAGCTTTTATTTTTATTTTTTTGCTTATATATGGATAGATTTGCTTGGCAGGTGCTTGGGGGCTCTCTGAGCTTGGTGGGTTTTCTTGCAGACGTTTCATGACCCAGCTAGGGAACATTATCAGTGTTAGAAGGGGGAAGGAGGAGAAGGAGAACTGTGGGGTCCTGGGTGCTCTCCTGTGCTAGCTGGTTTTCTCGTGGACGTTTCATGGCCCAACTAGGTTACGTCATCAGTGCTAGAAGGGAATGGGGCTTGTAGAGAGGAGTGAGGAAGAGGAGGGGGAAAAAGAGGAGGACTGTGGGGTCCAGATTACTCTGAGTTTGGTGGTTTCCTTGCAGACTAACTTAACAACGGGGTTGTTCGCTTATCAACCTCCGTGATCCATTTAACAACCAAGACGAGAAAGGTCATAAAATGGGAAAAAAATCCACTAAAGAAACATCTCACTTAACAGCAGAATTTTGAGGATCAATTCTGGTCGTCAGGCGAGGAGTGTGTGTATGTTGCGAAACGTCCTTGTTTGAGGGTTACAAAAAAACTGTGTTCTATTTTTGTGAACCTGGTTGTGTAATGGCTGGTTCTGTCCCTGGCCAGCTGGTCCAATCTCCCTCATCAATTCCACAGTTCATATTGACTGTTGTCATATCTTTGTATTGTCGTTTTTATTCTCTGGTAAGTTGCCCAGTGTGACTCGAAAGCCAGATGGGTGTGTGGCGCGTTTCATCCATCCAATAAAGTCGGTTTAAATGTGGCTTCAAATTCTCTACCTTTTTAAACCCTGTTTCCATTTCAGATGTTTTCCCTCAACAAATAGAAGGCGTCAAGCTGATCATTAATAAAGCTCTGAGTAGCCATTTCCAGGTGAGTCCCCTTGCTTCTAGAAATCTAATTTGGGGAGGGGGTCTCCATAACACGCTAGCCTACCTTGCAGGGGGGTTATTTTGTGGAGTCATGGAAGGCGGGTGTGTTATCTTCCTTCCTCCATCCATCCAGCAAACAAACATTAGACTAAGTTGTCTTGTACAGATCATTGTTGACTTACAACACTTCGTTTAGTGACTGAAGTTACAATGGCACTGAAAAACAGGACTTTGGATGCTGTTTCACACCTATGACGGTTTCAGCCTCCACAGGGTCCCATGATCCACCTTCAGACGCTTGGCAACTGACTCGTATCTGTGATGGTCACGGGGGAGGCCAAACTCGATGGGGAAGCTGGATTCGCTTAACGACCATGGCACTCACTTAATAACAGGAGGGATTCCCTTAACCCATGCAGCCCTAAAAGGTGGTAAAACAACCAGTTTTGCTTAGCAATAGTTTTGGCCTCAATGAGGGCTTGCTGTCAGGATTCCGGCGATCGCCCTAATTAAATCATCAGCCTCGAGCCAAGCTTCAGAAAAACTTCAAAGGATTTATTTGGAGCGACATGCCGGCATGACCTGTATGAAGCCAACTCTGAGACATGTAATTTACAATCCCCTATGACCAGTGCTGCATTTGAAAAAAATGTTACCACCAGTTCAATGAGCGTGGCACTTTGCACACACAGACATACCAAATGTGCACTTTGCACAGGCGCAGAGGCTTTCTGACTCCACTTCCTGCAAGCCTGCACTCTCCCTTGTTGCTTTGGCAGCTGCCACACGCAGCAATCTGGAGATAAAGATTAGCATGAGAACCCGAGCGAGTGGGCCCAAAAGCAAAGCGTCGGAGAGAACCAGTTCTGTCTCTGCTGCTCATCGACGCTACCGGCTTGGCAGAACCGGGACAAACCGGTAGAAAACCACCACAATGACCCTATCCTCCCCCAACCCCCTGGGTGTATCATAACTCAGCTTCTCCAATGAAACAGGTTCATGGGCTGGGGGTCAACAATCACATTCTCCAATAAAGGATTTTTGCAGGCAGAATACCTGGCTGCCTAAGTTACACCCTTTGTGAGAGAAACTTGGAATGTGCTTCTGATTTTATTTGCCGTATGCTCCTTCAGGTCTTTTTCCCCCCTCCTCTTTCTCACGGCAACTTAGAAACAGGCATAGGAATATTTTACAACTTGAGGCCTACCTGCATGCCTCGTCTTCTGATTTGAAACTTGCTGCTGTTTTTTCCCCCTCCAACAGGTAAGCCACACTGTTCACATGAGCACCATTGGCCACTCGAGTTACCACCTGAACGCGACGTACTTGGGCGATCGGCAGCTTAGTTCTACAGAGGTGAGTGAAAGCGGATTATTTCCGGTCGAAATGGGATTTCAGTTGGTCTTTTGGATCCTAATTCCCAGATTACACGTAGGTGGGTTTGGAGTCCCTCGGAAGTAAGGCTTGTTAAATCAGGTTAGTTAACTCTCCTTAGGTATGAAAGACAGCTGGGTGTGCCAATCACCAGGAGATGATAAGTTCTAGTCCTGCCTTAGGCATGAAGATGGATGGGTGACTTTGGGCCAATCACCAGGAGATGATAAGTTCTAGTCCTGCCTTAGGCATGAAGATGGATGGGTGACTTTGGGCCAATCACCAGGAGATGATAAGTTCTAGTCCTGCCTTAGGCATGAAGATGGATGGGTGACTTTGGGCCAATCACCAGGAGATGATAAGTTCTAGTCCTGCCTTAGGCATGAAGATGGATGGGTGACTTTGGGCCAATCACCAGGAGATGATAAGTTCTAGTCCTGCCTTAGGCATGAAGATGGATGGGTGACTTTGGGCCAATCACCAGGAGATGATAAGTTCTAGTCCTGCCTTAGGCATGAAGATGGATGGGTGACTTTGGGCCAATCACCAGGAGATGATAAGTTCTAGTCCTGCCTTAGGCATGAAGATGGATGGGTGATTTTGGGCCAATCACCAGGAGCCTGGGAGTTCTAGTCTTAGGCACAAAAGTGAGCTGGGTGACTTTGGGCCAATCCCTGTCTCTCATACCAATCCAACCTCGCAGGGTTGTCACTGTGGGGAAAAATAGGAAGAGAAAGGAGTATTAGTTATGTCCACTCTCTTGAGTCATTTATTTGAAAAAGCGATTATAATAATAATTTATTTTAACATTTAAAAAAAAAATGTTTAAAGTTTTAAAATAATTAAATTCAATTAAAATTACATCTTTCTTTCTTTTTTTTTTTTTAATTCTTAAAAGCAGGCAAACGTCAATCCATTTTCCTAGAATGGGCAAAATTGTTATTTTCCTTTTTATCAGAAGTCAACAAAATAACAGTCCGTGGAATGGTTAATCATTGAAAAGTTTCTCGGAAGGGCAGTGAAATTTCGGCCCAAATTACCAGCTTTGAAAGAGATATTTTTTTTGTTTTTTTAAATTCATCCAGTCTTCTTTTTTTCCCCCTGGTTCTTTTTCCTAGACTTTTCCCACCCTTATTGGCGATATTAGCAGCGCTGGGAGCCTCAGTGCTCAAATTCTCCATCTTATAACGGAGCGGATACGAACCAAAGCGGTTTTCCAGGTAACGGCGTCTCGCCTTGCGTGTCTGTCTGAAATTCAAAACCAGGATTCGGATGTTCTCCAATTGGCCATAAAGAAATGGGCTCGTTCCTTGCCTCCCTGTAGCCACCTTGGCCTATCTGGCTACCTGACCGTCATAAAGATGGTTTGAATACCCCCAAAGCTGCAATTTGCAACCTGACCAAAAAAAAAAAAAAAAAACAGCAGAAAAGCAAAGAGGGACACAGATTGGAAATGCATATAGCTCCCCTGACATTTTAATTAACTTTTGTGTCGAATTTAAACTTATTTAAATTTAAATAATTTCCTTTTTAAATTTCACGTTCTTTTTTTAATATTTTAATACCCAAAGTTGCAATTTGCAAGCTGGAAAAAAAAAACACCAGGCTTTTCTTTTTTAAAAAAAAGGCCCTTTAAAGCAAATAGAGACACAGATTGGAAGTAAATATAACTCCCCTTACTTTTAATTGCTTTAATTTAATGTGCTTTCTTTTATAAATATATATATAATTTTTTTATTTTTTAAAAAAACATCTCTCTTGGGGGACAATGTGGTTCCAGGTTTTTACGTTTCAATACAAACATGGCCATAGTTACATATTCGTCTTTCGTATCTAATTTCATATTGTATTATTACTTATTCCATTTTCCTTTAAATATTCTCAAATATTCTTATATTCTTATTTTATCCAATTCCAATTCATACCATCACTTATTCCATTTTTCTTTAAATATTCTCATATCTTGTTTTACAATATTGTCTAAGATTCTTATATCATTTCTATATTTTTATGCTTTTAAGATTGTATGGTACACCACCCACAGTCAGCTCAGGTCAAATTCTTGAAAGAAGGAATTTCCCTGCATGTAGAAAGCTAAGGTGTGCCTCCCTTGAGGTGCTAGATTTCTGCAAGCGTGCCTTGCTTTTTTCTTCTTCTATCCTATGACATTCCTGGTTTGTTTGTCCCCCCCCCCCTTTCTCTCTCCCCCTATATTCTGAACGGCTCAGGCTGAGCTCTGAAATGTAGACTAGGGTTTCTCTCTGTTAAAAAGCCAATTCCTGACTGATTTGCCCTGTTCAGACTCAACAGGCCAAATTCACCACCTGGCAATTTGATACTGAATATCGTGGGGATGATTACACTGCCACCCTGACGCTGGGGAACCCCGATCTGATCAACGAATCCGGTGAGTGAGTGTGTCACACAGATAATCTTTGGCAGGGATTGACATCTGTTCCCTTCTCTTTTTCATCCTTTCCTTTCTTTTTCTTTCCTTTCCTTTCCTTTCCTTTCCTTCCCTTCCCTCCTTCCATTCTCTTTCTCTCCCACCCTTTGTCTCTCAGTGTTCCTTTCCTCCTTCCATCCATCCATCTTCCTTTCTCCTTCCCTTCCCCTTCCTGCTCCCTTTCCCTTCCCTTCTCTACCTTTCTTTCCTCTCCTTCCTTTTCTCCCTCCCTCCCTCCTTTCTTTCTTCCATTCTCTTTTCTATTCTATATTCCTTCTTTCTCTTTCTTTTCCACCCTTTCTTTGTCTTTGTCTCCCTTTCTCAGTGTTCATTCCTCCTTCCAACCTTCTTTCCTTCATTCCTTCAATCCTTCCCTCTTTCCACTTCCTTCCCTCCCTCCCTCCCTCCCTCCTCCCTCCCTTCCTTCCCACACATCTCAAAGCGACTGACTTTGAGAAAACATTCTGCTAAACTATACAACTGTCTCTGCTATTGGTAACTGACCCTGAACCATGTTTTATTCTACGCAGTTATTGTTGTTGCGCACTTCCTCCAGAGCATCACGTCACGGTTGGTCCTAGGGGGTGAATTGGTGTATCACCGACGTGCCGGAGAAGAAGGAACCATTGTCACTCTGGCGGGCAAGTACACCGGTGAGTAGCTCCTTAAATAGTGCCCTGGGGAGAGAATCAGATTGTTCTCAATCCAGGGGTTTCCAGATGCCATCAGAGCTATAATTTCTGGATTTTCTAGCAATAGGGATGGTTTGCAGTTTCCCACCATGATTAAAAACATCAGGTAACAAGAACAGCAAGAAATGCCAACAAGCCTAAACTGCAGTGTAAATTTCAGGCCTTGCTTTCTTGCAGCTTTCCCCAAAGACAGTTCTCAAAAGAACAATATATTGTTTTTTAAGGGAAGAATGAGCAGAGGAGTCAGAAAAAAAAAAACAGGAAAAGAGAGAAAGGGATGGGGAGATAGCAAGGAAAGGAAAGAAGGAAGGAAAAGGAGAAAAGGAATATAAGAGGGAAGGAAAGAAGGAAAGAAAAAAGAGAGAGAGAAAGAAAGAAAGAAAGAAAGAAAGAAAGAAAGAAAGAAAGAAAGAAAGAAAGAAAGAGAAAAGGAAGGAAGGAAAAGAAAAAAGGAAAGGGAAGGAGGAAGGAAAAGGAGAAAAGGAATATAAGAGGGAAGGAAAGAAGGAAAGAAAAAAGAAAAAGAAAGGAAGAAAGAAAGAAAGAAAGAAAGAAAGAAAGAAAGAAAGAAAGAAAGAAAGAGAAAAGGAAGGAAGGAAGGAAAAGAAAAAAGGAAAGGAAAGAAGGAAGGAAAAGGAGAAAAGGAATATAAGAGGGAAGGAAAGAAGGAAAGAAAAAAGAAAGAAAGAAAGAAGAAAGAAAGAAAGAAAGAAAGAAAGAAAGAAAGAAAGAAAGAAAGAAAAAGAAAGAGAAAAGGAAGGAAGGAAGGAAAAGAAAAAAGGAAAGGGAAGGAGGAAGGAAAAGGAGAAAAGGAATATAAGAGGGAAGGAAAGAAGGAAAGAAAAAAGAAAAAGAAAGAAAGGAAGGAAGGAAGGAAGGAAAAGAAAAAAGGGAAGGAGGAAGGAAAAGGAGAAAAGGAATATAAGAGGGAAGGAAAGAAGGAAAGAAAAAAGAAAAAGAAAGAAAGAAAGAAAGAAAGAAAGAAAGAAAGAAAGAAAGAAAGAGAAAAGGAAGGAAGGAAAAGAAAAAAGGAAAGGGAAGGAGGAAGGAAGGAAAAAGAAGGAGAAAAGGAATATAAGAAATGGAAGGAAGGAAGGAAAAAGGGGAGGGAGAAAGGAGAGAAAGACAAGACAGAGAGGAAGGAAGGAAGGAAGGAAGGAAGGAAGGAAAAGGGGGAGGGAGGGAGGAGAGAAAGACAAGACAAAAAGAGAGGAAGGAAGGAAGGAACTTTTGACCTCTTCCACTCTGCGTATAATCCAAAGTCAAATATTTAGGTTCAACTGAAGAGTTGAGTTGGACTTTGGATAGATCAGTGGCCCCATTGTTGGTAGATCAATGATCAGGAACGTTGGGAATGGCTGGTGTGGATGACAGAACTAGCAGAGATGGCCAAATTGTCTTGTTTGGTTAGAGGAAATGTATTTCTTGGTCACTGGAAATCCCGTATATGGAATCTGGGATCTGCTTAATCAGGATGGAGTCAAGAAAAAATAATTTGCTAAAGGCCACGATGCCTTGTTTCTAATTATGGTTTTGTGTTTAAAATGCTTCGTTCATTTGCACTCTGTCCTGAAGAAGAAATGCAATATATTTAATAATCAGAAGTGCAGGGTATTTAATAATATTTGTGCGTTATTTTAGCTCTGAAATGGATAGCCACCCTTAATTTGGGATATGGTGGAGCCCATGCCAGTTACTACCACCGAGCTAATGACCAGGCGAGTTGAACCTTCATTCCTTCTCCTCCTCCTTCTCCACTTTTCTCCTCCTCCTCCTTCTTTTCTTCTTTCCTTTCCTTCCTCCTTTTCCTCCATTGCTTTATTCTGCTCTTTTTTTTCCTTCTGCTCTTTACTCTTTCTTCTTTTCTTCTTCTGCCCTTTCTCCTAATTTTCATCTTCCTCCTTCTCTTCTTTTTCCTTCTAATGCTCATCTCTTTTATTGTCATTTTTTCCTTCTCATTCTCATTCTCATTCTGATCTTCATCTTTTTTTCTTCTCTTCTTTTCCCTTCTCCTTCTAATCTTCATCTCTTTACTTCTCCCCTTTCTCCTTTTCCTTCTCCTAACTTTCCTCCTCCTCCTCCTCCTTTCCTGAGCCCCAGACCTTCGAGTTTGACTTCCATCTGTGCCCCCTCTCCTTGGCAGATCCAGGTTGGCGTGGAATTTGAAGCCAACACTCGGCTGCAGGAGACAAGCTTCGCTTACGGGTATCAACTCACCCTGCCTGAAGCCAATATGATCTTCAAGGGTGAGTGAAATTAAACCATCAGCAGGTTCTACCCTCTGCCAATGATCCCTCTGCCATCAAAGGAGAAGTGAATTTTCCATTTTGCTCGCCAAAAGTTTTCCTGCCTAAGGTGGGACTAGAACTCCCCGTCTCCTGGGGATTGGCCCAAAGTCAGCCAGTCGGCTTTACGCCTAAGGTGGGACTAGAACTCACTGGCCCCTGGGGAATTGATCCAGTCACCCAGTCTGTTTGCATAACTAAGGTGGGACTAGATCTCCCAATCTCCTGGTGATTGGCCCTAAGTCACCAAGCTAGCCTTTTTGCCTAAGACAGGACTAGAACTCCCTATTTCCTGGTGATTGACCCAAAGTTACCCAGTAAGTTTTCATGACTAAGGCAGGACTAGAACTCCCAGTCTCCTGGTGATTGGCCCAAAGTCATCCAGTTGGCTTTATGCCTAAGATAGGACTAAAACTTACTGTCTTCTGGTAATTGACAAGTCACCCAGTCAGTTTTCACGACTAAGGCGGGACTAGAACTCCCAGTCTCCTGGTGATTAGCCCTAAGACACCAAGCTAGCTTTCATGCCTAAGGCGGAACTAGAACTCCCTATTTCCTGGTGATTGACCCAAAGTTACCCAGTCAGTTTTCACGACTAAGGCGGGACTAGAACTCCCAGTCTCCTGGTGATTAGCCCTAAGACACCAAGCTAGCTTTCATGCCTAAGGCGGAACTAGAACTCCCCATCTCCTGGTGATTGACCCAAAATCACCCAATCAGCTTTCCTGCCTAGAACTCACCCTCTCCTGGTTTCTAACCCGGTGCCTTGACCACTACTAGGCCAAAGCTGCCGCTAATGCCTCACTCTTCTTCTTCTTTCAGGCTTTCTGGACAGCAACTGGTGCGTGGGGGCCGTTCTGGAGAAGAAAATACCACCGTTGCCCGTGACCTTAGTGCTGGGCGCCTTCCTCAACCATTGGAAACACCGCTTCCATTGTGGGTTCAGCATCATCGTGGGTTGAGGGCCTTCTCCGGCCTGGGTCTCTTACAAAATGGAGGCGGTTGGGGTTTGAAAGGTTGGTGGGGGGCCATTGCTCGGTTAGAGCAATGCAGCCTTGGACGATGGACACGAGGATATCGGTGCCCTTGCGGCCTCACGTAGATATGCGGCGATGCCACGGCGTCCTCCGTTGGTCCGTGCACGATTCCTGCCTGGAGGGAAACACACCCTGGGTGCAAGGGTGCCCCGTTTCTCACCCCCTGGGACCTCCGATTTTGCTGGCTTAGGGCAAAGTAAAAGGCAGGAACAGGATTTTGGGTCTCCTTTCTACGTTCGATGGTCTTTGGAGAGTTCTGATCTCTGGGTTCCCCAGTGGAGCACGGGATCAGCGCCATTTTGGTGTGGGTCATGTGGGGGCCCTGAAATTTGAAAGAGCCCCTCAACTCAGCTGCTGTTTCCTGGACGGCTTGTGTTATTTGGCTGATTCAGGGGCAAGGACCAAAAAGCTGAATTTTATGACTTCAGTGCAATGGTGACTCTAAATATGATTAAAACGATGTTGAGGCTAGAATTCCTAGCCCCTCAAAACACTTCAGGTGTGGTTCTTTTAATGCCTTGTTTTGATATTTTCATAGACAGGAAACGGTTGCCACTTTCCTCAAAACTTTACAAGTCATCCTCTAGTTATGACCCTTTTGGTTAGTGACACCTTTCCTGCCCCTTTTGAGTGTGGGAAAGAAAAACTGAGAGACGACAAGAACAGCTGATCGGTTAGAAAGTAAAACGGAGAGATAAATACATGGAATAACACAGATAAAATGAAAAAAGAAAGAGGATAGATAAACCAAGGAAAGACGGGTCGATAAAAATGAAACGGATAAAACCGATGGAAAAAAAAAGAGGGATAAACAAGAATAAATAAAAATAAAACACATAAAATAGGTAAACCATATGAAAAAGATGATAAAGATGATGGATTTTAAAAAAGATGAAAATAAAACAAAATAGATGAAAAGGAAGATGGTAGAAAAGAAAAGAAACAGGTAAATGGATAAAAATGATGAAAGAAATGAAAAGTTGATAAAAAATAAGATGGAACTCAATGAAAAGAAAGATGGTAAAGAAAAGATGGATGAAGATAAAACAAAATAGATGAGAAGAAATCTAAAAAATAAAATAAAACAACCAAAGCCCGGTAGATAAAATTGATGAAAAGAGAAATAAAGATAAAAATAAAATAAAATAAACTTGGTGAAAAGAAAGATGGTAAAGAAAAGAGGAAGGGTTAAAAAACAAAAGAGATGAAAATAAAAGATAAAAATAGATGAACATAGTAGAAAAGATGTAGATAAGATACATAAATAGATGAAAAGAAAAATGCATAATGAAATAGATGAAAGAGGGTAAAATAAAAATAAAATAGATAAAACAGATGAAAAGAGAGATGGTAAAAAGAAAATATGGTTGGTTGCAGGGAAAGCTTTTGAGTGTACCCACAAGATGAAAAACCAATCTGGAAAAATAAACCATGTTTTTATTTAATTAATTTGCTACCATTAAAGTGCTATTGAAAGAGCAGGGGTTTAAAAAGTCCATTTCTTCGTTGCATTGTTAAAATTAGCAAAATAACATTTCCAAACCCCCTGAGAATGTGCAGAGAATCGTCTCCCACTGGAATTTTTCCCCCTTGTCACAAAGTCACCAAAGGGGAGAGCGCAACCGTCATAAACACGAGTCGGTTGAATTTTGATTGCAGCGGTTGTAAGTGTAAAACATGGTCCTGAGTCCCCTTTTTCCAGGTGCCATCGCGACTGGGGACGGTCCCTAAACAAACTGTTTGTAAGTCCAGGACTACCTGGTATCTATTTGCAAAGCAAAGATTCTCCTATTCCAGGATTTTTAGCTGATAATTTCGGAGAGCAGTGGGGTCAAGGAAGAGAGATTCTGGCTGTCATCAATGTGATGGATCTGACGGGTGTTTTCCACTTTTAGCGTCCGAAGTTCGGTTAAAAGCAGGAGAAGTTTGGCGTAGAGAAACCTGGAGAAGAAAAGAAGATTTAAGAGACCGATCGATCCAATTTATTCCGCCTTCCTTCCTTCTCCGTCCCTGATTCCAGGCAGTCCACGATTTAAATCCACAATGGAGGCCACCGTTTTCCAAGCCAGGCGGCGGTTCAAAGTGAATCCCGCCCCTTTGTTTCTCCACAGCGGTTTAAAGGAATCGCCGCCATTGTGAAGCAAATCCGGTCGTTAAGCGAATCTTGACTTTGCTTTGCCAGCCAGTTTCCCTCAAGCAAAGTCAAGGGGGGAGTCGGATTCGCTTAACGATGTGTGGTTCACTTAACAACAGCAGTGGTTTGCTTAACGTCTGAGGTAAAACAAGGCCGTGAAATCTGGCATGACTCTTGATCGGCTGCCAGAGATTCTGATGTCAGTTGCAGCCATAAGTCAAGGGCTACTTATAATTCAGGCATCCCTTTAAAAATGATTCACTTAAAACCATTTTGACTTTGAGCCAGCCTGCTTTAATATGGGTGGACTTCAACTCCCAGAATCCCCCAGTCAGAGTACTTTGAGAAGGGTGGACTTCAACTCCCAGTATCCTCCAGTCAGAATGCTTTACTGGGAGTTGAAGTCAATCCGACTTAAAGCATGCTGGCTGGGGAATTCTGGGACTTGAAGTCTATTCTTAAACTCCCAGAATCCCTCAGCCAGCATGCTTTAAGAGTAGACTTCAACTCCCAGAATTCCCCATCTGGCATGCTTTAGGATGGGTGGACTTCCACTCCCAGAATCCCTCAGCCAGCATGCTTTAAGATGGGTGGACTTCAATTCCCAGAATCCTCCAGTCAGAATGCTTTAAGATGGGTGAACTTCAAGATTCTTTACCTGCCTTCCGGCCAGGGATGCCAGTGATCGATGTATTTCTTCAAGGTCAGGGCGATTTTCTCCTGGGTCCGATCGATCTCCTCCCGTTGGGTCACGTCCATGTGATCTATGAAGCGAGAGGTTTGTGGGTGCAGAGGAAGAAGAGGAGGAGGAGGGCAGATGGGGGGGTCCCCCCCTTAATGAAGCAAAATGGGGCAAGGGAAAAGGAAAGGGCAGCTGAAACCATCCAAGGCTCGTTAGGATTCAGGCTCAGAAGGTGGAAAGGTTTGGAAGGGTCCCTTTCAGGTTGTCTAGTCCAACCCCCTGGCTGGGGCAAGGATTCAGTGTATGAAAAAGAGAAAAGGCAGGGATCCAGTGTATAGAATCCTAGAATTCAGAAAGACTGGAAGGGGCTTTAGAGGCCATCTAGTTCAACCCACTAGCCAGGGCAGGAGCCCAATGAAAAGAATCCTAGAACAGAAAAGCTGTAAAGGACCTTAAGAGGTCATCTAGTCCAACACACACACACACACACAGGGCCAGAGCAGGAATCTATAGAATCCTAAAATAGAAAGATCAGGAGGGACTCCAGAAGTCATCTAGTCCAACCCCCTGGAGGGAATCTAAAGAATCCTAGAACAGAACGGCCAAAAGGGACCCTAGAGGTAATCTAGTGCAGCCTTCCTGGCCAGGACAGAAATCCAATGAATCGAAGCCTAGAACACAAAAGCCAGAAGGGATCCTAGAGGACACCTAGACCAACCTCCCCACCCCACCCCATCCCCAGCCAAGGGAGGAATCCAACGATGCATTTTATTTTTATTATTTTTATTTTATTATTTTTATAAGGTTATTGCCAGAAAAGCTGGAAAATAACCTGAGTAGGTCATCCAGTCCAACAACCCCCCAAACAAGGACGGGAGTTCAATGGATAGGATCCTGGAAGGGACTCTGAGGGTCATCTAGCCTGATCCCCCTCAACCCAGGGCAGGAATCCTCGTCTCCCCAGAATTTTGAGGATAGAAACCCACCTCCCTCTCACAAATGGGGGTCTCACCTGGGTAGAATAACACCAGAGCTTGCAGTAAGACGTACTCGGCTTCATGCAGCCTCAGTTTCCGCAAACTGATGTGGAATTTAAGCAGCGGCTCTAAATAAATCTGCTGAAATCCAGCTTGGGGAGAAAGAAGGAGGAAAAAAGAAAAACAGGAAAAAAGGGGGGAATCAGAGATCTGTGACACTCTGGAATTCAACCTGGTTTTTCTCTCTCTCCTTGGCTTGTTTGGCCACAGGAGGGTGCTTTCACACAACCCAAGGCAGTGCACACTTGTGAAACACACACACAAACACACACATCACTTTCCCAGGGGAAATCTCCATAATCTCTTTTCCGTGCTTGGCTCCATGGCTGTTTAACCTCTCCCTGAGATTAATTACAGCTTGTTGTTCAATCTGGACTCAGGAAACAAAACAAAACAAATTCCCAGCCATAACCTGAGATGTTCAGCCTCGTTTAGCCGGGTCTTAATTAGTCCGATGCTTTTAATATTAATCCCACCAGAGGGATCCCGAGGTTGAGGGGGAGAGAATAGGAGATCACTTTGTGAAAAAGGTTTTGGGGATCTCCCTGTAGTCTTCCAGAGGTTGCCGAACTACAATTCCCAGCAGCCTGGTGGGCCATGAAGGCTCTTGGGAGTTGTAGTTCAATGCGGTATGGGAGCTTTAAAAACAAAACAAAATTCAAATTTCACCCCTTTTCGTCCTTCGTTTCCGATGAACTGTTTAAAGTTCCTCATTTTACTAGCAGCAGGGACCTATAGAATGAAACATGTATTACATATAGGTAGTTCTCGCTGTTACGACCGCAAGTGGATGTGGAATTTCTGTCACTAAGCATGGCAGGGATTCAGCAAAGCTGGGCCTGACTTGATCGTGGCTGTTTAGTTGTTAAGTGACTCCCACACCATCATTAAGCGAATCTTGTTTGTCAGATGCAGGCTGGGAAGTCCGCAAACACCGTTCACACAACCCCAGGACATGACAACCGTCGTATATACAGGACAGGTGCCAAGTGCTTTGATTTTAACCAGGTCACCGTAATTGCAAGTGTGAAAAAAAACACCCAGTCACTTTTTTCCAGTGCCATCGTAACTTTGAGCAAATCGTCGTGTGTTGAGGATAATCTGCGAAGGCCACAACCGTATCGGATGGACAGGCCAAGTTTTGCCCAATTAGATTCCGTTAGTCTGAACTAACCAAAAAGCAGATTTCTCAATCTTAATTCATTGAGGATTAATTTCTCCATCGCCAGATGCCGCATTTGCTCGGCAACGGGAAGCAGAGGGGCTTCTCCTAACATAGCCACAAATCATGGCTTGTTTGTTTCGCAGCTCGTAGGCTGGGTTTGCAACCCCTCAGTGAACTACAAAGCGGCCAAGCCTCTTTCAAATCACAGTGCCAGACGGGGTGAGGACTTTTTTATACTGCAGCGTATAAATTAATCATTGCCCTGTTTCCAAAGTCTGCAATCCGTACATTGCTGAACAAACTGTGCCAAAGATCAGGGAGTTTTAAATAGAGAACGTTATTCTGCATTACTGATCCACAAATTTAGAGATTAAACATGAGACTTTCAAGAAGAGACTGGACTGCCATTTGTCAGAAATGGTGTTGGGTCTCCTGCTTGGGCGGGGGTTGGACTAGATGACCTACAAGGTCCTTTTCAACTCTGATTATCTGTTATCTGGTGCCTACAGGAGAACCGGGTTGGGTGGGTGGGTGGCAGCCAAAATAATCACAAATATTTATAATCTAGGATGGTTGATAGACAGGTTCCTCTAGTGTTTAAAAACAGCAGTGAATAATTTCTTGTGTATTATGAAATGTGTATTCGTTCTAGGTTGTTAGGTTCGCTTTTCCCATCTGCCGCCTTCTCGGTTTCATTTCCCTTCCCGGAAAAAAAATAAAAATAAAAATAGTTCCCCAAACCATAAGTGATTGTGTAGGTAGGGGGTGTATCTCGACATTGGCAAATTTAAGAGGGGTGGACTTCAACTCCCAGAATTCCCCAGCCAGCATCTTTTAAGGTGGGTGGGCTTCAATTCCCAGAATTCCCCAGACTACATGCTTTCAAGGAAGTGGACTTCAACTCCCAGAATTCCCCAGCTAAATATGCTTTAGATGGGTGAAACTTCAACTCCCAGAATTTCCTAGCTAGCATGCTTTAAGATGGGTGAAGTAATTCCCAGAATCCCCCCCAACCAGCATGCTTTCATGGGGGGGACTTCAACACCCAGAATTCCCCAGTTAGTGTGCCTCAAGATGGGTGGATTTCAACTCCCAGAATTCTCCAGCCAGCTTGCTTTAAGATAGTGAACTAATTCCCACAATCCCCCCAACCAGCATGTTTTCATAGGGGTGGACTTCAACTCCCAGAATTCTCCAGCCAGCTTGCTTTAAGATAGTGAACTAATCCCCAGAATCCCCCAGCCAACATGTTTTAAGACGGGTGGACTTCAACTCCCAGAATTCCCTCACATCCTGCTGGCTAGGGAATTCTGGGAGTTGAAGTCCACCCGTCTTAAAATTGCTGAGGTGGAGAAATACTGACGTAAGGTGAACGTAGAGAGTTCCTCCATTCGCGTGGAAGTGTCTAGAGTGACACACAACAACCCCGTGAGGCACACAATGAATTCTCTTCCCAAACAACCCCCTTCTCTCCCAAACCTACCCAGGGCGCCATCTTGGATGGTGTAGCAATGTGAGCCACATTTCCAAGCGTTCATTTCCTCGTTGAACACGGTGTTAATCTGGATTTGGCAGATCTCCAACGTGGCTCCTTTTAGGAGGGAGATCTGGTCGTCCATGGGCAGGTTTCTAAGGGAGGAAGAAGGACCAGGATTAGAAGAAGGACCTTTCTTGCAGCCTTTCTCAAAGACAGTTCTAAAAAGAACAATGTCTTGTTTTTCAGGAGAAGAATGAATGGAGAAGCCAGGGGGAAAAAAAGGGAAAAAGAGAGAAAGGGGAGGGCAGGAGAAGGAAGGAAGGAAGGAAGGAAGGAAGGAAGGAAGGAAGGAAGGAAGGAAGGAAGGAAGGAAGGAAGGTGAACAGATAAATATATAAATAGATGGATTGAAGGTAGGAAGGAAGGAAAGCAGGAAAGAAGATGAGTAGATAAATAGATGGAAGGGAGAGAGGGAGGGAGGGAGGGAGGGAGGGAGGGAGGAAGGAAGGAAGGAAGGAAGGAAGGAAGGAAGGAAGGAAGGAAGGAAGGAAGGAAGGAAGGAAGGAAGGAAGAAAGATTAGATAAATAGATGGACCGAAGGGAGGGAGGGAGGAAGAAAAGATGTGTAGATAAATAGATGGACGAGAAGAAGGAAGGGATGAAAGGAGTAAGGAAGATGAGTAGATAAATAGATGAATCAAAGGGAAGGAAGGAAGATCAATAGATAAATAGATGGATCAAAGGGAGGAAGGAAGGAAGAAAAGATGAGTAGATGAATAGATGGAAGGGAAGAAGGAAGGAAGGAAGGATAGCAGAATAACAGAGTGGGAAGGACCCTTGGAGGTCTTCTAGTCCAACCTCTTGCTCAAGCAGGAAACCCCATACTATTTCAGCCAAATGGCTGTCCAGCCTCTTCTTGAAAGCCTCCAGCAATGGAGCCCCCACAACTTCTGGTGGCGAACCATTTGACCGATTAATTGTCCTCCCATCAGGAAGTTTCTCCTTAATTCCAAGTTTGCTTCTCCTCCCGAATTAGATCCAAGGAGGAGGAGGAAGACCAAGAGGTGGCCCATCCTGACATCTCCACTCACCTGAAAGCCGGAATGGCCTTGGCAAACTGGATGATCTGTTGGATCATGAAGGTGCTGAGGTCGGCAAACAAAGGCAGGGTGGAGAAGACATCGGGTAGGACCTCTTCCGCGCTGTCCTCGTGGGAGGGCAGAAGATAGAGGGAGGGGAAGGAAGCCTCTGGAGAAGCTCCGGTGTCTGAATTGTGGTGGCAGAGACGGACCGCTGGCTGCAGAGAGAAGCTGGGTGAGATGCCTTCACTGATGACATTGTGGTTGGCACCTTCTCCCAGAAGTGGGACAACCCCATCCTGCCTTACAGGGAGTCCTCGATCCTCGATCCTATGGATATTTTATTTTGATTTTATTTTTATTTTTACTAGCTGGATACCAAACTATGTGATGGGGCTTAGTTTCCTGGGGGGGTGAAAATAAGGAGAAAAAAAAAAAATCTGCCTCTGCCTACCAACATCCATCATATTCATCTGGCTAACGTCCTGTCAGTGTGTGAGAGAGTGGAGGGCTGTTTGGAAACTGAAAGAGTGTTTGCTGTGTGAGCAAGAAGGAGACAGCCAGGAGCCTGGGCGTGGCTTAGCTCAACTGTTCTGGACTAAAGCTGCTTGGTGCTGTGAAACTGGAACAACAACAACAACAACAACAATAATAATAATAATAATAATAATAATAATAATAATAATATAGGAAATACTCTAAATGCTCTGATGGTCATTTGGAAAAATCCTTTCTTAGTGAGCCCCTAGAAGCCAAGAGGAACCTATGTGCCAGATTTCAAGTTTACGGTTCTGGAGATTTTGTGTGGATGCGTGAGTGGCTTTTATATAGAGAGATTATGATGTCTTCTTTTGACAGGGTCCAATCTGAGGTTTAGTCTTATGCTTTTTATGCTGATATTTTTTTATTTGATTTCATGTCTTATATCTTTTGCAACCTTATGACCAGCCAAGTCAATAGGGAATTCACTTACCAACCGTGAGGCTAACTTAAAGCTACAGCGATTCGCTTAACAACGGTGGCCAGAAAGATTGTAAAACAGGGCCAACATCAGTCAGCAATAGAAATTTGGAGGTTTCGTTGTGGTCGGAAGTCGAGGATTATTGGTATCAGTGGGCCCGACATGGCTTTCAACACCCAGATCTATGACTCTCTTCAAAGCCAAAGAGAGGCTGTCATGTCCCGGTCGGCTCCATTGCTGTGGAGGAAACTGGGGAAGGGCAAAGTCCGGCTGGGCAGAGCAGGGGAGAGGTAGAACAAGGGAGAGGGGATTCAGAGGAAGACCCAGGCCCACCCCCTCTTCATCCTAGGGCACGCAGGGAGGAACGGAGAAGGGAGCAACGTGGGTTGCATGGCTTCCGAGGAAGGAAAGGGCCCCGGTTCCCTCACCTGAGGAGGGAACAGTTTAGGCAGTTAGGAGGGTATTTGTCAGAAACAAATACTGAATTCATCTAGTGTTGCGAGTTTTAGCCTGCATTCCTGGCCTTCCTCCTGTCTTGTGTGAATTATTGCCGGGCTTCTGTGTGCTTATCTTGCCTTGATGGAATGAGTGGACTCATTACCTTGCCCTGTTGGAGTGATTGACTGCAGTCATTCTGCTTATAGTATCTGCAGCCAGAGGCTGTTGCAGGTTCGTGGGAGAGTTTTTCTCTTCAAGCAGGAGAGTAACTGGAATGTTGGGGGCAAAGTTGGAGCAAATGAAGGGACTCATACCTATTCTCTGGCTACGTTGCCTTCATGCCACGTCCCGATCATCACAGAGGCTGACCCAGGTTAAGAGAGTTGTGCGAAGGGAACCCTGGGAGTCCAGCTTGGAAGAGGAATGGGCTGTGCGGGGGGAGGGGGGGTTGGAATAACGGAGGCCAATCCTTCTTAATAGCTCACTTGGTAGTGGATGAACTGGGAGAAAGTGGAATCGAAGTGCTTCTTGTGGGCTTCGGTGAGGATCTCGATCAGCTCCTCCTGCTCGGCAGACAAGCCACGATCCTCTGGCAGTATGGCTGGCAGAAGCGGCTGGAGGCCCTTCTGCATCTTCTGTTTACGCAGCGCTCGGCGAGCGTAGAGGGCCTCTTCCGACATGATCACTGGCAGAGGGGGAAAAAAGACGATCAGGGTTCAAAGGCTGGTTGGCGGGCCGTCCTTGATGCCATTCATTTAGTGATGGTTGGTTCAGATTGACTGAAAAAAGTGGCTTACGATCGGTCCTTGTCTTTCCTTCCTTCCTTCTTTCCTTCCTTCCTTCCTCTATTTCTTCCTTTGCTTCCCTCCTTCTTTCCTTCCTTCCTTACCTCCCTCCCTCCTTCTCTATTTATCCCTTTGT